>JADLZL010007034.1:0-80248 GCA_015844335.1 Chrysopogon serrulatus | reverse complement strand
CGAAGCAATTCTCGAGAAATAAACGTGCATATAGATAGGGGAAATCTAAATGTCAATATCTATCGTGTAATAATGCTAGTACCACATACACAGCAACCGTAGTGATATGCTTGTCAATCGAGTAGGTGATTTTAGATTAGCTCTTGGGATTTTTTGGTTGTTTTACTCTCTTTCAAACAGTAGACTTTTCAACCATTTTTGCTTGTGCTAGTGCTCCCAGAAATGAATGGATTTTTTGCAATATGAGATTTAATGCCATAACCCTCTATTGATTTCAATTAATAAAGAGCAAGAGACGACTTTTTTAGTGCTTCCATTGAGCCAGATACAGATATCGGAAAGGTCAAGATTGATACTCGCTTTACTGCCTATAATCTCACGAACCTTTATACATCCCCATCAAACCCTGACGATTGCTTTCTAGAGAATGAAAAGGAACTAATGCCACTGATAAGAAATACATAGACCGTACGCCCACTTACCACTCTACCACTTCAATTCAATGACGGACTTCTCCGATAGCGATACCAAACCTAGCTTGAGAGAGATCATAGGCATATGGTGAACCATACCGAGAGAAAGAGCACTGAAATGAACCATATCAAGCACAGGTCTCACTCTACAAGTAAAGTTCGATGAGCTCTTAGCGGAGTTGTGCCTACTATCTACTAAGTGTGTGCTAGGGAAAGAAAACAAGCAGAGCAGTTCTCACTCTGTCCGGTGACCAAGAAAGAAAAGCTTCTTGTCCATCTCACACACTGGACTTCATGTGCTCAACGTGCTCCATCAGAAGCGCCACGTTCCGATCCGACGAGCCACCGTTCGCCACGGCGTCCCACGCCTTCCTGCCGAGCTCGGCGGCCCTTGCCCGCCGCGCTGCTCCATCCTCCCCGCTGTCCACCACCGCTTACACGGTCTGTCTTGCTTGTAGGCTAAGTCAGATCGTTAGAGTCAAAGGTTGCCGTCGACGGCATGTTGTGATGGAGGAAGAGAGGCCCCACGCCTCACATAGGCATCAATGAAGAGGGGCTCGAGCTCCGCGAAGCGATTCACCACCAGGCCGTCGGCTCTCGCGTTTTCTGCCATCACCTTGTTAGCTGCAGGCAGCTGGAATCAGATGAGCAGCTAGTGGAGTATGAAGATTTATAGAAGGAAGAACAACGGTAGATGAGGAGAAGGATTCCAGCTGAGGAGGGAAACTGTCTTTGGTTTCTCAGTAATCATCGTCATCGATGGTCCTCTCGGCCTGCAGTCTCTGCTCTCTGTATCATTGGCTTGGCCTTGATCTTCTTCTATCTGACAACTCTGGGAACAACTGGCAGCATATCCTTAAACATGTCCCTAGTAATAACATTCTCTCCTTAAAATTCAGTTTGTCCTCAAGCCGATGCATGGTGCCACGGGATCCCATGGAATTTGTAAGAATTGCATGCTGCTCAGAAGTGTGGTCTGTATACCATAGAAGAAACAGCTAGTTGGAGAAACTCCGTGACCTGAACATAAATCCGTGGATCCAAACCCATCAGCTATGGACAAAAGCTATAGAGGTCCCAATATCACCTTTGCATGACTGAATAGCATAATTTCTTTGGCTGCACTTGTTTCTGATGGAAACCTATAGATAGCACAGGTCATATGACACAAGAAGTGGGACACAGATAATTCAAGATGATCCTAGCTACATCTATCAGCTCATAACATGACCACAACAATCGGATCTTCCCATGAACAACTCCATGCAATTGTTGCTTCTCTGTCAGAAACGAGAGACAAGCCTTGGTTTGCTGTCGGCACACTATTAGCATGATGAATTGCTCCAACAACAGAATGTACCATGAGAAATTCGTGGCTACCACACCCCCTGCAAAGGACATCACACTTCTCTTGGAAAGCTCTTCCTTTCATCCGTGAATGGTGAATCATGTGATCATGTTTACTGAACATAGGACACACAAACATGCTGAACATTGTACAGAACCCCACTTTTACTATAGGCTTGCTGATCCATGTACGAATTGGATTATTACTGCTGGTAAGCTGCCACAAGGGTCCAATAAAATGAACGAGATGCCATAGAATCCACACAACATCTGCCTATAACATAAGTTGGAAGCATGCGTTCATAAAGATAGGTGTGCGTACGTTGTGAATGTCAACGTTGTACTATGTAATTCAAAAGAAAAATGCATAGCTTTTGCTATGCACTCACACTAGTACAAAGAAGATTTGTAGCGGCAGTTCTGAACCTATTTCTGCTAGTGTTTTTCAGAACCGCCAGTATAAGAGGCTAGTGAAAATAGGTCATTTCCCACTGGCGGTTTGTTTAAAACCGTCAGTAGAAATGGCTGCCAAAAACACACAAAAATAGCAAAATTATATTAGAAAAATAGGGGGAAATTTATTAAGCACTGGAGAGTCCTCGCAAGTCACGGTACCACTGCACCACACATTCGCATACGTCCATATTCCTTTTTCTTTCCACACATATTATCCAAAATCGAGTATAAATTGAGTGTTTGAGGCCCTAAACGAATTCCAATGAAAAAGTTGTCAACTACAAAGTTTTATAACTTTTCAAGATCTATAAAGTTTATTTTGAGAGTTTCTCCATCCGAGGTCGTTTGTAAATTTAAATTTCAAATTTAAGAAATCTATAAAAAATAATTTCAAATTAAAAAGTTATCAACTATAAAGTTTTATAACTTTTTGCGATCTACAACTTTTATTTTGAAAGTTTCTTCATCCGAGAAAGTTTGAAAAACTCAAAAAAATCAATTTCAAACCATTTGTATTTCTATCGGGCGGTTTTCTTAAGGAAGCACCGGTAGAAATCGTATTCTTTGGTGGTTTCTTAAGAAATCTACCACTAAAAATAGGATCAATTTCTACCGGCCGTTGTCAAGAGAAACTGCCAGTAGAAATAAAATACTAGTATCAAGAGAAATGATCTCTGTACTAGTGTTAGACAATGCATATTTCTAGATTTGTAACCAAAACATATCTTATAATTTAGAACGGAGGGAAGTAACAAACAACTAGTCAAGCATATTTCTAGTGGTGGATTTCTTAAGAAACCACCACTAGAAATATGATCAACTAACTAGGAACCCCGTGCGTTGCACGGGCTCTTTTTTTTCGAGGAGCTGGTAACGGGTTTAATTGATCCGTTACTATTTATAATGTATTTGTACTGTTCTTTGACAGGTTCACCCGTGGATCGTTGTTAACGGGTTTGGACTTACCCGCTTCTTGTTTATAACGGGTGCATCTTGCTTCATTAACGGGTCTTCACTGTTCATAACGGGTGAGGTACTGTTTATGTGACCCGTTACTGTCGCGGGAACAGTTGAAAGCCCTAGTTTGGTTTTGACTAATTGATGAAACCTAGGACTAACCCTATTGCTAAGTGTGTAGCATTAAAGAAAAGGGGAGGTCCAAGACAAGTGGTGGAATGGTGATCAAGTTGATGGAAGTGATCAAAGATGATCAAGTGCCACCCTTGGAGATGAAGGAAGATGAGGAGCAAGATGGAATGCTAAAGGCAAAGATATATGCTAGGGCATTTCCATTTTGACGGCCATAGGTGAGCAGAGAAGTTGATGACCGGATTTAAGATTGATAACCGTACTATTAAGAGAGGCGATGTTGCGCAATATTGGTTATCTAAGTGCCACTAGGTGAGCAATGACTTTGCATATGCATTAGGGACCTAGTGAGCTAACAATCTCTTGCAAAATTCATTTGAAAATACTAACACACGTGCACAAGTGGAGAGACACTTTTGTGTTGGCACATGAGAGCAAGGGTTGATGGGGTTTGGGTGTAGAACCCTCCCGCCGAGCTTGCGAGGCGGGACTCAGAGGTTTTCGGATGAAAAGGGGTCACTCAGAGGTGACCGGACGCTGTCCTGGAAGGGACCGGACGCGTCCGATCAAGCTGTGGCGTCCGACGTGTTTTCCCGAACGACCGGACGCTGGTCACCGGACCATCCGGTGCCAAGGTCTATTTGCGGCCGAGTTGGGCAGAGAGTGGACCGGACACGGGGCGCGTCCGGTCGGGCAGGCAGCGGACGCGTCCGGTCAAGAAAACGCTAAGCGGACCTCTCTAGTGGGCGACGGACTCGCCTTTGGCGAAGGCCCCGGTCAACGCCCGACAGCCAAGAGGATCGAGCCGTTGGCGTGCAACGGCTATATTCAAACGAGCGAGACGCGTGGCCGTGGTAGAGGGACCGGACGCTGGGACCGGACGTGTTCGGTCGCCACTTAACCCGCGTCCGGTCGACGCGCAGAAACCTGTTCTTGTGAGCAACGGCTATGCAAGCTTGTGGGCACCTATATAAGTGAATTAGCGGGCTCTAGGGAGTCTCTCTTTGCACTTTGACATACTTGACATCCTCTAGAGCTAAGCAAACTTTCTCCCTCACTTTGTATACCTCTTGATTGATCTAGAGAGTGATTGGGAGAGCTTCTAGTGCATTTGCCTTGTGATTGAGCATCTAGTGGCACTAGTGAGCGTTCTTGCTGCGATTGAGCTTATTACTCTTGGTGATTGCCATCACCTAGACGGTTGGAGCAGCGAGCCGGAGTTGAGCAAGGTTGAAGATTGTTCTTGGCCACTCCGGAGGTGATTGTGAGGGGTGTTGATCCCACCCCGCGGGAGATCGCGAAAGGAATCCTTAGTGGAATCTCGTGTCATTGAGTTACCCTCACTTTGTGTGAGTTCTTGTGGCGTCCGGTGTGGGCTTGGCTTGTGACGCCGATTAGCCACCGAACTACTGAGTGTGTGGTCGACACAACGGGGAGTAGCGTGCCGGCAAGCACGTGAACCTCGGGATAAAAATCTTGTGTCCCTCGGTGTTCTTATGTGGTTTGATCCTTCGAGATCAACTTGGATTTCTCTATTGGATCATCTCTTCGGGTTTCATTATATTGACAAGACGGTGATTGGTCATCATCCCGAAGGCACGGTTTGCACTCTCTCGGTTTCCTTCCTTGCGTTTACATTTGTGCAAAGTAGCATACTAGGTTGTGTAATGTAGTTTGCTTGCTAAGGACATTAATCTTAGTGTGCCTAGTGTATTAGGATTGTTAGAATTGGATAGGTTGGCTTGCAACCCCTCACTAGGCTAGCGCAACACTTGCTTCGCCATTTAGTATACTAACCGGTTTGTTTAAGTGCTTTGCAAGAATTTTTATAAGCTATTCACCCCCCTCTAGCCATTTAGGACCTTTCAACAGTAATCTGTGAGTGGTTGAACAGTGGTTTGTGAGGGGAGGGCTGGTATACACAAATAGGAGTATGGGAACCCCGTGCGTTGCACGGGCTCTTTTTTTTTTGTTTTCTGAGGAGCTGGTAACGGGTTTAATTGATCTGTTACTGTTTATAATGTATTTGTACTGTTCTTTGATGGGTTCACCCGTGACTGTTGTTAATGGGTTTGGACTTAACCCGTACTGTTTATAACGGGTTTGTACCGGGTTTGTACTGTTTGTTAACGGGTGTTCACTGTTCATAACGGGTGAGGTACTGTTCATGTGACCCGTTACTGTCGCGGGAACAGTAATCTATGAGAGGATGAACAGTGGTTGAACAGTGGTTTGTGAGGGGAGGGCTGGTATACACAAATAGGAGTATAGGTTAGATTTCTACTGGCCGTTGTCAAGAGAAACCGTCAGTAGAAATAAAATACTAGTATCAAGAGAAATGATCTCTGTAATAGTGGTAGACATAATACATATTTCTAGATTTATAACCAAAACATATCTTATAATTTGGAATGGAGAGAAGTAACAAACAACTAGTCAGCAATGTGAGTGTGCCTACTAAGTGATTCGAACGGCCTTCTGGTCAAGCGGACCACAGATTGTTCTCAATTCATAGGTAAACACTGCTGGTCAAAAGGTCATAAACACATGTTTCATGAATAGTAGAAAACGGAAATGAATGATCTCTTGTGGATCTTTCTAGTATATATAAGTGTGTTATGGTAGTTCTTATTTGAGTCTTCTCATAGCACGGTGTTGAAACTTCTAGATGGCCTTGGTGTTCATGAGACGTTGGAGTGAATCAAATAAGATCATGTTTACATATGACTACTAGCCTACAAGATCGGAGGGGGGATAGTAGTGAATCAAATAAGACCATGTTCATGAGACGTTGAGTGAATCAAATAAGATCATGTTTACATATGACTACTAGCCTACAAGATCGGAGGGGGATAGTAGTGAATCAAATAAGATCATGTTTACATATGACTACTATACTACAAGATCAAAGGAGAGATAGTAATTGTGTACCATATTCGTCAATTGGCGGTTTGAAGGGAAGTCTTATGATCTTACCGCCGTGACTGTATATGATTACCATATAGATAAAGATATATATGGATATGGCAAGTAGCACACACATATTGTCCCATCTATTTTTTGAAGTGTCATGTTTGGTATAGTTGTGTTATCAGGATTGACACGCAAGTAACAAGGAGTATGGTACTTTGGGAGTCACAACAATTTTGTTCGTAGTATCTGTGGATCTTATATGAAATAAAAGCATATATTGTATCAACATAATTGAAATGGTTACTGTAACTCTTCCAATAATATGATAGAGTCCATAGCACATTAAATAAACTCAGATAAGATGCAAACATAATTTTGTATCCAAATTAGAATTGGTGATGCAATGTCACACCCCTAAAATTTTCAATTCTTGGTTGTGAAAAACACTAAATAAAATGAATGATTTCACCGTTGATATAAAATTTCTCAAGATTTGTTTAAGTTTTTGTAGATTTAGATAAAAAATAGTTTTCTAATTTTTTTGTAAACTAATTTGGCAGTCTTGTGCTTGATGTGATCTTTTCTTGTTGCATAATTTTGTGTTATGACTTATGAGTGAGTAAAGTTTTCAAAATACGTATAGTAAGTTAGTCCTCTTTTTCTAGCATGTCTTCATCTTTTACTCGAATCAAATTTCTTGTTTTCCAACTTAATCTTTTCATTGGAAGTTTCCCAAAATCTTTTTCCTTTGCTCCAAATAACTCGTTTTGTGCTCACTATTCATCACCCTATCCCTAAAAGCTTAGGAATTTATATAGCTTTTTGTGGAACTTTTTTCTAATTTTCTGAGAGATTTTTAGATGCTCAAAAATATCTTTTCGCACGGTGGATCGTCGTACCAGAACGTGTCGCTCCTCATCCAACACGTCAATCAAGCACTAAAAAGTAGAAATCCATGGCCAGAAAAGAAAACGAGCAACAAGGCAATTCTCGAGAGTATGTACTTCCGTGTAATAATTTGCTACTACTACGTCGGATAGGGGTTTGGCAACGGACTCCTTTCAGAGCATGTTTCGGGAGATCAAGGTATGGCACGTTCAAACGACAACGTCGGATCACTGTGCTCTAGTGATTGAGTGTGTGGAACTTTCTCTTAATAGAAGGAGAAGAAAGAGGAATTTTCGGTACGAGAACATGTGGCAAAGGGATCCTAGTTACATGGCTCTTATTCGGGATACCTGGCATCAGCAGGATGGGGTGCATGGGCTAGGAGAGATGCAGGAGAGGCTTAGAGTGGTTCAGGCCACATTGGGGGAATGGGACCAGAATGTGTTTGGCTCTGTAAAGAAGACTTTGTCTGCTCTTCGGAAGGAACTAGAGGAAGTTCGAGGACAGTCAGTTGGGGCTGGACCGACTAGGTGTGAAAAAAGGATTATGGCCCGCATCACTGAGCTATTGTCGAGAGAAGAGATAATGGAGAAACAAAGAGCTCGAATCGAGTGGCTCAAGGATGGGGATCGCAATACAGCGATGTTTCAAGCTAAATCGCGAGCAAGAGCGCGAAGGAAAAAGATTGGTGCTCTTAGGAGGGAGGATGGATCAGTAGTGACGAGTCGGGAAGAAATAGAGTCAACTGCTACTCAGTTTTATAAACAGCTGTTTGCAGCCCAGGCAAATCTGGAGCCAGAACTAGTGATGGAACATGTGCCGGTGAAGGTCACGCAACAGATGAATGATAGGCTGTCCCGGCCATATACTGCAGATGAAGTCGAACGAGCTCTGCATATGATGAAACCGAGTAAAGCCCAAGGCCCGGATGGATTCACTGCAGGCTTTTATCAACTTCACTGGGAATTGCTAGGTGAGGATATTATAGCAGCTGTTCTGAATTTTCTAAATGGAGGTCCTATGCCACATGATCTGAATAGGACCACCATTGTTTTAATTCCTAAAGTGAGGAACCCGATGGAGATGAAGGAGTTTCGACCCATATCACTCTGCAATGTTTTATACAAGATCTGCTCTAAGGTTCTTGCTTTGAGACTAAGGGAGATTTTAGATGAAATTATCGCTGAGGAACAGAGTGCCTTCGTTCCTGGGCGGTTAATTACAGATAATGTGCTGATAGCATATGAGTGTATCCACTATTTGAAAAGAAGAAAAGGAAAGGCGGGGGCTTGTGCAATCAAATTGGACATGGCCAAGGCGTATGACCGAGTGGAATGGGAGTATTTGAGAGGAATCATGTTGAAATTAGGCCTGCACTCTGAGTTTGTCAGCCTGATTATGAGATGTGTATCAACAGTGTCCTTCTCAGTTAACATCAATGGGAACTTGACTGAATCTTTCAGACCAACGAGGGGGATCAGACAGGGTGATCCTATATCACCATACCTCTTCCTGCTATGCTCTGAAGGTCTGTCGTGCTTACTGAAAGGTGTTGGGCCAATGCATTTGTCAAGGGGTATTAGAGTTGGTGTACACTCCCCCTGGATTTCGCATCTTCTTTTTGCGGATGATTGTATAGTTTTCTCAGGTGCATCGCAAGAAGGGGCTCAACGGCTAGTGGAGATTCTTCAAAGATATCATCGGGGCTCAGGGCAGCTGGTGAACCGTGACAAGTCAGCGGTGTTCTATAGCCGCAACTGCACTGAAGAAATGAAGGAGGCTGTAGGACAGGCCCTAAACATTCAAAGAGAAGCTTTGGCAGAAAGATACTTGGGATTACCCACTGCAACTGGGAGGAACATGAATGAAGTGTTTGAGTTCCTGCCAGCCCAGGTGAAAGGGAGGATTGAGAGCTGGTGTGGAAGGGAAGCTAGCTGCGCTGGAAGGGAGGTTCTAATTAAATCGATTGCCCAAGCAGTGCCAACATACTCAATGAGTTGTTTTCTGTTGCCACTTACTACTTGCAAGAAGATGAAAACGACAGTGGCAAATTATTGGTGGGGGAGTTCAGTTGATAACCGACATATGCATTGGATGGCATGGGAACGGTTAAACCTGCCCAAAAGCAAAGGGGGAATGGGTTTTCGTGACTTAAGATGCTTCAACCTGGCCATGCTTGGCAAGCAGGGATGGCGTCTGATCATTAGACCTGAATCTCTATGTGCAAAGGTGCTGAAGGGGAGATATTTTCATGATACCGATTTCATGAGGGCTACTAGGAAGAAGCATGCGAGTAGCACATGGCGAGCTATCCTGGCAGGCCGGGAAGCTCTACAACATGGATTGATCAGAAGGGTGGTGAATGGGGAAGATACTGAAGTGTGGGGGCACAAGTGGATCTCTGACCATTTTGATGCGAGACCGATCACAACGAGGAGAGCCAATAGTCCGACTGTTGTCTCTGAACTAATGCAGAATGGGACATGGAATGAGCAGCCGGTAAAGAGTCGATTCCTGGATATTGATTCTGAGGCCATACTCAGACAGCCAATCCACAGGGGTCATAGTGATTACTGGGCATGGAACCTGGAGAAGTTTGGAATGTACACGGTCAAGTCTGCGTACAAGCTATTGCATAAGAGGAAAATCGAGGCCATCAGTGCTGAATTGCCGAGTTCCTCGGAAGAAAGCATTTGGAAAAAGGTATGGAAGCTTGATGTTCCCCCAAAGGTGAGAGTTTTTTGGTGGCGGGTTTTGAATGAATTCCTCCCGACTCGTCAAGTACTGCATAGAAGACATATAGAACCGGTCTCCTTTTGTGAGGTCTGCGGTCACCCAGAGGAATCATCTATGCATGTTCTGATAGAATGCACGGTGGCCAAACGTTTTTGGGAGCAAACCAGGATAGCTACTGGGATCAAGGTTCCAAATTTGAACCCAACTACTTGGGCTGTTGATCTGATGTCTGAACTCTGCCCAAAAAGGGAACAGGCAGTTATCATGTGTGGACTGTGGGCCTTGTGGATGATGAGAAATAAGAGAAGACATGGGGAGCTGGCGATGCCGGTTCACCAAGCTGTCATCTGGGCGAGGGATACAGCCTATGATTTATGGCAATTGTGCCATCGTTCTGACAAGAAAGGGGCTGTGCGGGTGAAGCCGGTCTGGGTTAAACCGGGCCAGGGATGTATAAAGATCAATACAGATGCAGGCTTTGATGCTAGAAGCAAGCAGGGTGCTACTGCGTGTATTCTCAGAGATCACAGGGGGGAGTTCATTGCAGCCTAGGCAAAGTGGTATGAACGGGGGTATGATGCATGCTATCTGGAAGCGTTGGCGTGCAGGGACAGCATGATTTTTGCTCAGCAGCTGGGGGTGCAAAGAATTCGACTGGAAACGGACTGTCTTCAGTTAGTGCAGCTGTGGAAGAAGAAGGCCCAACGCTCCATTCTAGAGCCAGTATTGAAGGAGATGAACGATCTGAGTCTTGCCTTTCATCAGTTTTCTTTTTCCTATATTAGCAGAAAATGTAATAAAGTAGCGCACTCCTTAGCAAAACAGGTGTCGGAATCGCATCGTTCGGAGGTGTGGCATGTAACTCCGATGTGCGTGTATGATCTCATTTCTTCTGAGGCCTCGGCCGGGTAATATATGAAAGGCAAGCAAGTCAAAAAAAAAAAAAAATTGCTACTACTACAATAGCAACCGTAGTGATAAAAATTCTTGTCCATCTCACACGGTGGACTTCATGTGCTCAACGTGCTCCATCAGAAGCGCCAGGTTCCGATCCGACGAGCCGCCACGCGCCACGGCGTCCCACGCTTTCCCGCCGAGCTCGGCGGCTCTCGCCCGCCGCGCTGCTCCTCCTCCCCGCCGTCCATCACCGCCGCCACGGCCCTCTCCACGTCCTCCCGCGTCGCCACCACGGCCTCCGTCTCGTCCACGCCCCACTGCGCCGCGTCCTTCACGCCCACGGGCACGCCGACCCGCAGCACGTCCATCACGAGCTTCTCGTTCATGAACTGCTCGGCGAAGTGCGGCCACGTCGCCATCGGCAGCCCCGCCGCGACGCACTCCAGCACGGAGTTCCAGCCGCAGTGCGTGACGAAGGCGCCCGTGGCCGGGTGCGACAGGATCGCCTTCTGCGGCGCCCAGCCCGTGACGACGAGCCCCCTGTCCCCGACGCGGGACTCGAAGCCGTCGTCGGAGAGCCACCGCTCGAACTCGCCGAGGCGGGCAGGCTTCACCGCCCAGATGAACGGCCGGTCGCTCGCCTCCAGCCCGTGCGCGATCTCCACGAGCTGCGGCTGCGACGAGCGCGCCAGGCTGCCGAAGCTCACGAACACCACGGATCAGGGGCTTCTTGGACTCGAGCCAGCTCGCGCAGCGGACGCCGGCGGTCAAGTCCTCAGAGCTCGCCGTCGTCGACGGCATGTTGTGATGGAGGAAGAGAGGCCCCACGGTCCATATCTTCTTGCCGAGCGCCGTCTGATAGGCATCAACGAAGAGGGGCTCCAGCTCCGCGAAGCTGTTCACGACCATGCCGTCGGCTCGCGCGTTTTCAGCCATGACCTCGTCGGCGAACACCTTGCCAAAACCCGAGAAGTTTCCCGGCGACCGCGCCCTCGACATCTCGACGTGTATGGGGAAGCCAGGGACGCGCACGGGGCGCTTGTCGTCGTCGCTGATTCCCTCGAACACGCTGTGGATGCTCATCTGGCGCATGCAGAACGAGGAGAAGGCGCAGAAGGTCTCGAACGCGAGCCGCGGCACGCCGAGCTCCCGCGCCGCCGCGCCCATCCACGGGTGGCAGGTGTCGGAGACGAGGCCGGTCGCCGGGGGTCGGCCTCCCTGAGGTGCGCAACGAGCGGCGCGCAGAGCATGGCGCAGGCGGCGTGGAAGTTCTCGAGGAAGGCGACGCTCGGGAGCGCGTCGGCACTCTCGCAGCCCTCGGGGAGGCCGGCCTCGGCGCACGGGAAGCGGAGCGGGAGGAAGCGGGCAGGAGCGCGTCGTCGTCGCCGGGGCCGCGGCCGAGGCGGGCCAGGTTGAGCGGCGTGGTGACGAACGTGACGACCGCGCCTCGGCACGCCAGGGCGCGGGCCATGTCGAGCATCGGGCCGGCGTGGCCCGCCGCCAGCATCGGCACCAGCACGAAGTGCGGCATCGCCGAGTCTGTGCCGACGGCTGCTGAACCACGGCGAGAAGACGGAGCGTGTGGCTGAGCAGAGTCTTGCTTCGGAGCCGACGAAATGGGAGTTGTGACGGCGAGGTTGGAAGTTGGATGCGTAACGACGGCGGCTAATCGTTGATTAGTCGCACTCGCAATCCATATTCCCTGACTTCGTTTATAGAAAAGTTATTACACGTGACTTCCTCTATGTCTGATGCCGTCCATTCACCATCCAACGGGTGGCTGCACATCTCGGCTCTTCACTCCCAGCCTGTCACAGCCCAAACGTCAAAACCAGCCCAAGTAAGGCCCACTTCGTGGCGGAGGAAAGACATGCATTTTCCAGAGTCATTTCAATGCAGAACTAAACTATTTTTAACAGTTCCGTTGTAATATCCACTCAAAAAAAAAAGTTCCATTGTAATAAACATTAGCAGAGAGAAATAGTAAGACCCAAATCCATTTGGATGGACGTTCACCCATTTAGATTCCAGCGAACGATCCAACCAACTGTGTGAGGCTGCATGTAGTATAATTTGTGACAAGTCTGATTCCGTACCATTTGCGACATCCTACTAAAAAACATGTATTCTTATCTAAATTGCCCCTCATCTTTGGATCCAAACAATAGATGAAGATATGGAGAAGATATTATCCACTCCGACCCAATCCGATTCTTGGCCCACTTTGATTGTAACGGGCTCCTATGCGAACACTAAGGTACCCTAGGTCCCTATATAACTGACATCCATCCCACCTCATCCTCTAACCAAACACACCATCATATTAACATGTTCCGGCATTGGTGCGGAGTTTGATTCCAATACAAATTAGGGCGTCCGAAGCAGTTATGGATCAAATCTCTCGGGCTTTGCTGTTGTGCTCTAAATAACTATGGACCGTCGATCTGATTGCCTTTTATCACACACTATTGTTTATTAGAAGGTATAATGTAGAAATATATATTTTATATTTTTATTCAGAAAATTGGCAAAGACCTTCCTGTTGGATTTAGCTTTCATATCCTCTTTAATCTAACTTGCATATATCCGATGTAAATTTGTGATCAACATGATGGATCCCAAACATAAGTCATCATGAGGTATGTGATCATCGCAACGAGTATTTGATGTGTTACCTCCATCCATAAAAAATGTAATTGTGGAAATCGTGCCTATCAAAATGGATTAAATTTAACCAAGTTTATAGTAAATAGTATTAGCATCTATATCTTAAAAAATAACTATACTTATTTTGCATATTGAATATTAATATTTTTTATATAATTTCAGTATGTCAAAGTTTAAACTATTTGACTTCTTAAAAGTGAGGATTGCATTCTTTTTGTGCGGGGGCGGAGGGCTTGGTAGGGCAAGGTAGGGCGCTCGCCCCTACCTTGGCTCTGCCGCGATCCCCACCGCAAGTTAATCCGGCCACCATGGATGCCGGGGTGAAGGTCCGCTAGCCGCTTTGTCGAACGTCCGCAGGGGAGGAAGACGACGGGGTATGGGAGAATTAGGTAGAAGGCCCCGGAAAAATGTTGGTTTAGGTATCGGGCCTTTTATTTTTCGAATTTGGGTGAAAGGTCTCGAAGCAAAATTTTCTTAGGTTCTGGGCCTTCCGTCCGTTTTGAGTTGTTGACGGTGTTAAGTAGGGGATAAAAGACAATTGTGCCCCTAAGTCAAAAAAATAAAAAACAAAATTTCTATTGTTTATAATATTTTGAGTATATGTATATATTTATATTATTTAGTATATAATCACATATATAGTTTTAGCACATCCGCACATATATATATCTCACATCAGCATAGATGCAATTCGCAATATTTTCACACATGTTGTATGTATATGTATATGTGTGAAAATGTGTGAATATATTGCGTAATTGTCGTTATGTGAGATATATATGTGCGGATGTGCTTTGAAAATATATATATATGTATATGTGATTATATATTGAATAATATAAATATATACATATACTTAAAATATTATAAACAATATAATTCTATTTTTTATTTTTTTACTCGGGGGCAAAATCGTCTTTTACCCCCTACTTAACACTGTACAGCCTCAAAACGGACAAAAAGGCCCGAACCTAAGAAAATTTTACTTCGAGGCCTTCCACCCAAATTCGAAAAATAAAAGGCCCAATACCTAAACCAATATTTTTGCAGGACCTTCTACCTAATTCTCCCCTAATTCGTAGTTTTAGGGCCTGTTTGGGGACTGCTCTCTTCTAGTTTTTTTTCTTCTGCTCTACCAACTCTATCATGGAGCAGCTCCACTGTGGAGTTTTTAGAGTTGATAGTCTGTTTGGCATGCAGCTCTGCTCCAGTTTCAGAAACAAGAGATTTCTCTGAGAAAGTTCTAATATGCCCTTGAATGATGTTTCGTGTACGTTGATATTTTGTTTTGCCAATTCAAATATGATGTAACATATTATAATCACATTTATTTTACTAGAGAAAACAAAAAACAAATATTTTGGTCAAATAATTCTATACTTTTGTCCCATATAAATCACAACGTGCTTAATAGATAATTAACAGAGACCATCATTTTAATACAAAATAATTCTTGAAAAAGAGAGAAAAAAGAACAAAACGTATCGTCTTCACGTTATGGTTACACGAAACGCAAATGTCAATTTATGTCTAGTTTTAAGAAAACGCAATTACTACAAACGCTGTTAATTGAAATTCCTTGCACAGTTTAAACTTGAATGTTCCCAAAAACGCTGTATTGTAATCTGTACTCCGCAGAATCTTCAGAGATCAGAATATTTCAAGAAATACAGAGTAGCAATCCTGCAACACGCAGGCAGGCATGCATTCGATCTCTGCCTTCGTCGCGGTGGGCACCATCAATGTACTCATGAGCTCGTGCACTCGCCGCCGTCACGGGCCGTGGGTGCACCTCTGATTGGAGGACCTGCTCAAAGTGACGGCAACTGCACCTGCTGCACGTCGTGATCCATCTATTCCTACAGTCACTTCGCCGGTAGAGAGCTCCTTGATGTCAGATTTCTGGGCGGCGGCGTTGGGCGCATCTGGAGAGGTGGCGTTATATTTCTCGGCGGCGGCACTGGTGCTCCAGCTCCGGCGGAAGCTCCAGGGGATGCCCCACCGGTGGCCGCGGGATGTTCTCCGGTGGCGGCCCCCGCTTCGGCAATTGGCAGTTGTGTGCGGGGCGGCGGCCGGCGGCCATCGGCGCTCCCGGGGAAGACGAGTTGCGTACGTGAGATGGGGGAAGAAACGAACCGGTACATTCACTAACCAGTGGCATGGCGGGTAATATTCCCACAACTCCACGAGCAGGTTGAAAACTTATGTTTTTGGAGTACCCTTTGAAGTGCTCCACAAAAAAACGTGGAGCTGGCCTCCAACTCCACCTTTTTCTTGGAGCAGAGTTCTTAGAGCTGGAAGTGTTTGGTAGGATAAAGATGGAGCGGAGCTACAAAAGCTAGAGCGGAGCTGTCCCAAACAGGCCCTTAGATGTGTGATGAATCGTTACTTGGGTTTGCATTGGGCCATTGGGCTTTGACGCTTTAGTTTAGTCAGTTCTCATTTGTTTGTGGGCCACACAGCTATTGGACTGGGGCTGCACATTAGCTAGATGCGTTCACGACTTGCTAGTTTGTAATGCCTATTTGCCTTTCCATAGCACGACGCATTGCCTTCCGCCGCCGGCCGCAAATTTCCATCCCTTGTTGGCTTCGCCAATTAGCTGCGCATCTGGCGATCCGGCGATCACGTTCGCCAATTAGCTGCAGATCAGGTTGCAACATCGGCATTGTTACAGTAAGTCATCCGACTCACTTTTCTAGTTGTAAAGCTCCTAGACGTAACTGAAGCTTCATCGTCACATGGTATGATGACTTCTATTTTCTATAATTCTATTTATCTTCAACATTTTACTTATATTTTGTGTTTGACTATCACTATGTCTAGAACCATTTTAAAGAGAGATTACTTTACTACTATCTATGTTATCAACTCGCCCTACCTTAAATTTTTTTCCGTCCTCTGTCACTGCTTTTGTGGGCATAGTGAATAACATCTTTTTTACATATATAATGCATGAACACACACATTAGAGATCCATGCGTGGTAACTACTACTCCATCTCATAAAAATAGTCGCTATGGAACTTGTGTTGGTCCAACTTTATCAAACTTATTAACTAGTTTTGTAGAAAATATTAGCGATATTTATATTTCCAAATAAATTTACAATGAAATATATGAAATGATCTATCTAATAATACTAATTATATATTATAAATGTTAATATTTTTAATATATATTTGTTCAAAGTTAAAAATATTTAACTTCTTGAAAAGCGAGAATGACACTTTTTTTGGGAAGAGGGAGTAATTAGCATGCATAAACATGACTGTGATTCCAACATGCCTCTTCCTTATAGTATTTTTTGGACATGATATATGCAGAGGTGTTACGTTAATACTTCGTATGATTTATTGTGTAACATTTTATTTGGCAAGCCTGTTGCTGTTGTATATCTTTTTTACCGAGGGTAAACGCAAATATGTGCCTGTTATAGAAAAAAAACACGTAAACATGCGCCTAACAACTTTCTTGACACTTGTAGAGAGAAGTTTCATCTTGGGAACATACTTCTGTCACAATAAAAAGATTAACGGACGAACTATAAGTACACATCTCGCGTGAACAGCATGATCGTCAGGCGTGTGTTATTCGGGATTTATTTCGCCAGAATTTTACTGTTTACCTTATTTTATTGTCTATTTTATGGATCAAAATCAAGGTTTTTGTTTTTGAAAAATCTCACCTCCTATGAGATAACTGGGGTATCATAGCAAAAGCTCGTACCTCTCAGCATCCTATATATGCTCATAATACTTAGAGCAACATATATATTGTGGCATAGTACAGTGGATTGAACGTCCTGTTGGCCAGTTTGCTGTCACTGCTAATATACAGGGCAACGTACCAAGCTTCCAGAAGACGTCTGCGACGAAAACTGTCCTTGAACGATAGGGTGGCTATCTGATGTTCGGTGCCCGTGGATGAGATTATGCATCGTAGACGACATCAAAATAGGACCCGCTTATGTTCCCTTCTAGAAATAAAATCAAAGCTTCGAAAAATATGCCCTGACAACATCAGTATATGTGCTCAGCCTTTGTAGTAGGGAAAAACAAAATACTGATGTTCGATTGATAATTTGAAGGTTTTCATTTGCGTGGTGCGCTTTGATTTCTGAATAATATAATAAAGGGGATTGCTATTGTACAGGTCTTTTTCTTTTTGGAAATGATTAGGCAACGCTGGCCACTAAGTCATGCTTATCATGGTGATTAGGTCAGCTCAACAGCTAGAGACAGCAGATGGACCCCAAAATCTCATCGCCTGATTCGACGACCTGAGGAGACTGAATTCTAGCCGATGTGTGAATATTAAATGACCCTTGAAATACTCGTGTTTTTTAGCGTCTCCATCCAACCTTGTTTAGATTGCGCAAAAAGGTGGAATTTACAACTGTAGCATGTTTCGTTTGTATATGATAAATATTGTCTAATTATGAACCAACCAGGCTCAAAAGATTCGTCTCGTAATGTATAACTAAATTGTGTAATTATTTTTTTTTCTTACATTTAATGCTTTCCATGTATGCGGGTAAACTTGATGTAATGGAGAGAGAGGGTACATTAATTTCCAAAATGTTATGCCAAATTTTGGTTGGATATATAAAACCTCGGAGGCCCATGGCTATATATGAAATCAGCACCTCGATCCTTCTACTCAGTGCTCACAGCCACTCTACTTTCTTACACCATTCCTCCGGTGCCCGCCCGAAGTCCTTGCAGGCAGGCAGTTAGCTGAGCTCGCCCATGGCGCCCACGGAGGAATCCGCTGCTCCTACGCCACCGCCACCAACGCCGCCACCTCACTTCGTCATCGTCCCCCTCGTGGCGCAGGGCCACACCATCCCGATGGTCGACCTGGCCCGCCTCCTCGCGGCGCGCGGCGCGCGCGCGAGCCTGGTGACCACACCGGTGAACGGCGCGCGGCTGCGCGGCGTCGCCGAGCAGGCCGTGCGCTCTAAGCTGCCCCTCGAGATCGTCGAGCTCCCGCTGCCGACGGACGCCGCCGCCGTCGACGGCCTGCCCCCGGGCATCGAGAACATGGACCAGATCACGGACAACGCCACCTTCGTCCCCTTGTTCAGCGCCCTGCAGAGGCTCGCCGGCCCGCTGGAAGCGTACCTGCGCGCGCTGGCGCCGCGCCCGAGCTGCATCATCGCCGACTGGTGCAACCCGTGGACGGCCGGCGTGGCCAGACGCCTCGGCATCCCTCGCCTCTTCTTCTACGGGCCGTCGTGCTTCTACTCGCTCTGCGACCTCAACGCCATGGACCACGGGTTAAACGAGCTGACCGCGGCGGCGGCCGACGACCAGGAGAGGTTCGTGGTGCCAGGCATGCCGGTGCACGTGGAGGTGACCAAGGCCACGGCGCCGGGCTTCTTTAACTCGCCGCCGTGGGAGGCGCTCCGGACGGAGTGCGTGGAGGCCATGCGCACGGCCGACGGCGCGGTGGTGAACACGTTCGTGGACCTCGAGGGCCAGTTCGTGTCGTGCTACGAGGCGGCGCTCGGCAAACCTGTGTGGGCGCTTGGCCCGCTCTGCCTCTCCGGCCGGGACGTCGAGGCCATGGCGTCGTGCGGCGGCACGTCGTCTGGCGGCGGCGTCCAGCAGAGCATGGTGACCGCCTGGCTCGACGCCAAGGACACGGACTCCGTCGTGCTCGCCAGCTTCGGCAGCCTCGCGCGGAAGCTCCCGAAGCAGCTGTTCGAGGTCGGCCATGGCCTCGAGGACTCCGGCAGGCCGTTCCTCTGGGTGGTGAAGGAGGCCGAGGTGGCGGCGCCGGAGGTGCAGGAGTGGCTGGCGGCGCTAGAGGCGCGCACGGCGGGGCGGGGCCTCGTGGTGCGTGGCTGGGCGCCGCAGCTCGCCATCCTGTCGCACCGCGCCGTGGGGGCTTCGTCACCCACTGCGGCTGGAACTCGCTGCTGGAGTCCGTCGCGCGCGGCGTGCCGGTGGTGACGTGGCCGCACTTCTCCGACCAGTTCTTGAACGAGCGGCTGGTGGTGGACGTGCTCGGCGTCGGCGTGCCCGTCGGAGCCACGGCGCCCGTGATGATATTCGACGACGAGAGCGTGCCGGTGGCGCGCGACGACATCGTGCGGGCGGTGTCGGCGCTGATGGGGAAGGGGAGGAGGCGGACGAGAGGAGGAGGAGGGCCAAGGAGTATGGAGAAAAAGCTCGTGTGGCCATGGAGAAAGGAGGGTCCTCGTATGAGAACCTCACGCAGCTGATTGAGAGCTTCAGGCCGCAATGTGGAAGCAAGAAATGTTAGGTTAGAACAGTGCATGCATGGACTACCATATCGCAATGGCAGTACGGATGCAGAAGCTTGTTGCATTTACAAATTGAAATGTTGGTTTTCACGAGTTCCTTTCCTGAAACTCTGATATGTAGTAACAACTACTCTATGTTGCAACCAGTGATAGATTGTTGTTTTCCATGGTTTTTTTTCCCCACAGAAATCTTCTCCTGGTTCAAAGATTTGTATATTTGTATTGTGCACCATGTACAGTGAACAGCTCATCATCTCCTTGCAATGTCAAGTGCATTCAGAACATTATTCCTCGTAAGAACATAGTTTCACTGAAATCTCCTTGCAATGTCAAGTGTGTTCAGAACATATTATTCCTCGTAATTAAGAACATATATTCACTGACCTGCCGATTAAGTCGACAGCGATGTCTGGGGAGAACTACAGCCGATTCTCTCTCCAGTGATATTTCAAGATCTCTGTCGCCGACGGTGTGATTAGTAGCTGTCATGGTCATCAATAATTGCAAGGAAAATCTACGTCGGCTATCTTTATAGTGTGTGTATTCTAGTCTCTGACAAAGCAAAATGTTTTTGAGAAAGAAGACGATGTTCAAAGGGCCTATTATTGCACTGATGATGCCAGTGCCAGTACGCAAGTCTTTTTTTTCTTTGTTTGTAGTAGTGAACTACAAGGAACGAATCCATTGCCCGCCGCTCGATCATTTGGCATTATTGCCTACCGCATTTCATAGGCTGCGACTCCGCTGGTCGGCAGTCGGCTAGTCCGCTTCGAAGAAGTGTTCGTCGTGGCAATCAGCCATGGTCACATGCTTGCTTCTAGGATAAGCCCAAATCGAATGGAGTATCCAATTGGAGGCAAATAATTTACATTTTGGTTATCCAATTGGAAGCAAATCTCTTTAGGTGCTCGTCGTTTTCGTCATAGCTCATCATAGGTACCGAAAAGAACTACCTAGACCAATACTTTAGATTCGGGATTCGAGTATCCAGTTGGAGACAAATCTATGTACTATGACACTTTTAGATCTTGCACCTGTCGTTTCTTCGATTGCGAAAAGGAAAAAGCACGTGCAACCGATCTGGTTTGGCTGAGCAGCTGTATAGAATTGATGATTATTTGATATTGATTGATGAACTGCGATCTGTGAGTGACTTGGTACACTGAACAGATAGTGCCTACTTAGTATGCCAGTCAAAACATTAATGCTGATCGGATCAAGATTCAATCTCAAAGATTCAGTCACGCAGGCGAACTAAGGGTGGCCGAGCTGGTTCATCAAGTTTTTTATTTTAGAGTGGACCTGACTGCTCACTTAGAACCAGATGGATTGAACTAGTTTTAGCTTATTACAGTTTATTCTCTCTCACAGAATTAGGCGAACCAGCCGAGAGCAGCTGGCAACTCTCAAGAGTGAACTGCTCATCGGAGTGCTACTGAAACAGTTACTAGCTACTTGTGCCTGCCAAAACATTAATGCTGATCGGACCACCAGGATACAATCTTAAAGTTGAAGATTCAGTGACGCAAGCAAATTGAGTGGAGCAGAACTGGTTGGGCTTTTTTTATGACCGAAACTTAACCTGGATGTCTATATTACTTTTAGGATTTAGTGGTAGCCGATGCCTTCATCATCAGTGATGTCTATGACTGATTTTATCAATCACAAGATCTTGTTGATCCAATCTTAGTTTTTTATAGGTGCTCATAAAGATAAAGTAAAATGTATTGAGATGCTCATACAAATGTCGTCCCCATGTATGAGTGAAGGCGTGATTTGCATACAAACTCGCAAAACTTAGCAGCCAGATCTCAAATGATCAAATCCTAATGATAAATGAAGTTGACTGCTTTAGGCCATATGGTTCAGCTTCTGGAAAGTGCGTCTGCTGCAGAAAAGCAGAAAACCAACCAGATTGAACTGAGAGCTGCTTCCGTGTAGGATACTTTTCGTAGCACGTTGATCTTTCGCTTTCACCTTTCAGCTTTTCCAAACGTGTGGAAATAAACAGATATTTTATACCCATTTTAAGGGAGATAAAGAGCTAGGATGGATTTTTATAACTGTTTTAACTAGATACCTTACAAATTTTTCATAGCATATAACTCACAACAGTTTTTCTATCGCTCACAACTCCTAAGAGATTTTTAGCACACAGCTAAACCAAATGATCTCTTAAAAGCCATCCTAAAAGCCCTATAAAAACTCGCAGAACTTAGCAGCCAGACCTTGCATCATCATATCTTAACGACAAAATTGTTTGCAGCGGCTTTCTTGTCCTTCCATGCGCATGATTACGGAGCTTTAGCAAATGTCATCGTCTCATTGACACTTCAACAGGATGGTTCAACTGGAAATCTAGTAATGAGCGAGTACTCTGTCTGTCCTTAAAAGTAGTTATTTCTAGAATCTGTTCTAGTTAAATTTTTAAAGTTTAATTAACTTTATAGAAAAGAGTAATAACACCTATGATATAAAATAAGCATATTATAAAAAATATATATCTACGGTAAATCAAATAATACTAATTTGATAACATAAATCTTGATTTTAAAAAATTAGAAATTACTCATTTTAGGGACAGAGAGAGAGTAATATTGTCTTAAGTGTACGGCACGCAATGTGTATGCTTTTCTACACCTGGATTTCAGGATGGATGCAGCCAGAATAATTGCACTCCCTTGAACCGCGACCATCAGCTAGATGCTGTTCTAGAGTTCTAACTTCATTCCAAGTGGTAATACTCTATCAGGCTTATATCTACTTCCTCTATCCTATAATATAGCAATTTTAAAAATTTTAAATAATTTAAAGAGATATTCAAATGATGCATATATCTACGGATTAAAACCATGTATAGAATTTCTTCACAGATTATGATTTCTTTATTAACAATCTTTACTAAATCTAAGACACCACTTATAAAGTGTCTTTGTAGTAATGTGCACTTTACAAGCTTGCATTGTACTCTTCTTATCAGCCAGTTAGAATAGTATTTTTCTCTCATAAGAAATCAGTCGTCTTTTAAGTCCAACTCAATATAAGAATCTTTCACATATTTAAGAAAAAATAGTGATGTGTTTCTTATCTACTCCCTCCGTCCCAAAATAGATGACGTTTTGGGTGTTCGTGCCACAAGTTTGACTCAATTTATAGAAAATACGTATAATATTTATATCTCCAAATAAATTTGTTAAAAAACTAGATCTAAAGATCTTTTCAACAATACTAATTGTGATACTAATCGATGTTATTTACTATTTTTAAAAATTACCGGCAATCATTTCTCGAAGCGAGAACGACATCCTTTTTGGGATGGAGGGAGTACATCCTTACGGTGTGTTTGCCATCCGCTGACACATATGCTCATGCAAAAAAACGCAGCGGCCAAACTCATGAAAAGTATGATACGCAAGCGAGTAATGCAATTGAAAGACAAAGATTAGAAAATAATTGCCGAGCCGAAGGCCTGCACCAAACCATCAAAGATTATCGAAGAAACTCACGAAAATTTCCAGAACAAACTCGTGGAAACGGTGCCCATGCGAGAGATTTGGATATATCATCGGCCACCGCCCACCGGCACACAGAGACGAGTAGACGAAGGAGGCCACGAGACAAACGAGATCCAGCGCGCCGTGCAGGATTCGCGCACCGCGCGGCGGGTCGTTACGCTTGTGCATGCATGCGTTTGTCCTGGAGAAGCGAACGGCAATCATGCAGGCACCTCCTCCGTCCTCACAAGAAGCGTGCTGCCTGCGAGGTCCGGGCTAGAGACGGAGCCAGAAAGTCAAAATGTTGAAGTGTTAAATTTTTAAATTTTATTTGAATTTCAAAAAATTTAGTGCAAATTTTCACATTATAGAGGGGGCCTGAGCCCCTACTCGCATGCCCATGTCTCCGCCCCTAGTCTGGGTGGTACGCCGGGGTTGGGTTGGGTTTGGTTGCCACTGGTCAGCAGGCAAAGCCGGAGTTATGGACTTATGGTGTACCGTAGGTGTGTGACTATATATCAATGTGTTTGTTCTATACTAGTTACATTCTGGTGACTACTCTAATTTAAAAATTTGTAGATTTTTTTCTAATATAGAAAAAATGAAATCAACTTCATATTATTTTTTTTTATAAAATCAGGCTCTAGCTTTTTTTCATCGCTCAGAATTAGTTGAATTTTATATGGTCTTCTAAAATTTGAGAGTGGGCCAAATATGAAACGAAGGATATAGACCAAGATAGATCCTTGAAAAACCGTGACGTGGATCGCAACCCACCATGCAAACTACAAACACATTATTTCCTAGTGTGCAATTTCTTGTTTAACAATCAAGACATGCATAGAAAATTTCAAATATAACATATAATTCAAACCCGATTGCATATTTGCAACATTTATCATGTGGTTTAATTTTATAACAACATTGACACCACAATAATGACGTATGTAGACTTGTTGGACCATCAGCAGTAGTCGGCATGTGACTTCTTAGCCTCCATCTATGGACGTGACCACCTGTTTGTTTGTCCTGCTATTGTAGGATTGCTGCACCGATAACACATGATTGAGCACGATTGGGATGTTGGACTTCTGTTTTTTCTAAAAGCATTCTAGATTATGGTGCCTAGCTCCTAAAAATTTATAGAGAAAAAAAATGATTGTCTTTTTTAACGGAACCGATAGAAGAGCTGCCTATTGTATTAAAAAGGGGAGCCTAGAAAAACAGAAATGATTCTTTTGAACTTCAACATTACACTGGAATTCAGTAGCTCGTTCAGCTGGCTGCTGGTGCTGCTGCAGCACAACACTGTTTATGTAGGCTTTAAAAAAGCCCAAGCCATGTCAAGTTTTCATAGGACGAGCCTCCTTCCTTCATAGGCCCATGGCCCTGTGAGCATTCTCCCTCCTTGGCCTTCCTCCTCCTCTCGTCAGCCCTCTACGGCTCTACCCTCTGCCCATCAGCGCGGACACGGCCCGCACGACAGCCACGGACTCGTCGTCCAGAATGAACACCGGAGCCGTCACGCCGGCCGATGGGCACGCCGACGCCGAGCACGTCCACGGCCAGCTGCTCGCTGAAGAACTGGTCGTCCCCGAAGTGCGGCCACGTCCCGACCGGCAAGCCTTGCACGGTGGCCTCGAGGAGAAAGTTCCACCCGCAGTGCGTAACGAAAATCCGCCGACGGCGCGGGGTGTGACAGGGACGGCCAGCGCAGCGCGCCCCAGCAGCCGCGGACCACGAGATCGACCGCGCCCCGCCGTGCGTGCGCGCCTCAAGATCCTGCAGCCACCGCTGCACCTCCGCCGTGCTCGTCCTCGGACTCCTTCAGGACCCAGAGGTACGGCCTGCCGCTGCCGGTGTCCTCGAGGCCGTGGGCCGGCCGACCTCGAACGGCTGCTTGGGGAGCTTGCGCGCGACGCTGCCGAAGCTGACGTGCACGCCGCGCAATGTTGAGCGGCGTGGTGACCACGCTCGCGCGCGCGCTCCGCGAGGAGCGCGCGAGGTCGACCAGCGGGATGACGTGGCCCTGCGCCAGGAGAGGGACCAGGACGAAGTGTGGCGGCGAAGGCGGTGTCGCTGTGCCGCTGTTATGTGCCGGAGAAGGAACATGAAGCAGAAGGCGCCAAGGGAGCTGAACCAAGCCTGATGGGCCGGACATCTTCTTTGAATGGGCCAGATGGGCTACAAGCTAAGTGATTTGGCAGCTGCCGTATAAAGGCACGCCATCGGCTGTGTTGCGGGCATCGACCCTGTTGTAACCGAATATTTCCCCCCTCATTTCTAAACTCTGAACTCTGTTCCCCCCAAATCCCTATCTCTGCAACTCTGTATCTCAATCCCCTCTAGTTCTTGTTCTTACTCTGAGATTACCTGGTAATTGAGATACTGAGTTGATCTATTGCGAGTTCTAGACTGGGTTCGTAACAGCCGCCTGTGCGCACCATTGTTGACGTGTACAGGCGAGTGGCAAGGAACCTGGGGAGCATCCGCAGAGATGAAGATGAAGAATGTTGTCCACTCAAGTGGCAAAACAATTTGTTTGGGCCACCGAGAATGGTACAAAGTTACGACTGGAAATTGCTTGCGAAAAGTTACTTAAGTTTGTATCCTCTCTTTTCTAAAGGCTTAACTTACTTCTGTGGTCTACGTAGGCTACAACTCTTAAAATGCCATTCCTTCTCTCGTAGATTTGGGGTTGGGATGAACGTGTCCTGGTGATTGAAGTTGAATATAGTGAAGATTGTTTTCATTTGATGTGCGTAATTGAAACAATAAGAAACATATTATTAATTTGATTTATGTTTTTTGGTTGGTAAAGCCTTGAGCAGGAACAGATGAAGAAGCATTTGCATTTGCTTATGCTCTGCCATGTTTTCTCGGTGTCGTCTCTGAAGATGGTCTGCATTGACCAATATGAGAGGAATTTCCTTGCTCCTGACGACCATGGGTGTCTTCTCTGAACATTGTCTGCAATGACCAATTTGACAGGAATTTCCTTGCTCCTGACAACATGGTAGACATGCTACAGCTTTGACAGATTGTGTGACGCCCCCAGATCATTGGAGATTTCAAGATATGGATGGAAAGTAATGAGACGGGTCAATCCAAGCATGTAGCTCGAGCCCTTATCTAAGCTTTACGGTGAGTTATCTTTACCGATTATCTTCGTACATTGTTTGATGGTTTGCTACCTAACTTGCTAATTCTTATTCAGAAGCCACAAGAGAAGGAAATGAAATGCCTTACTGATTCAGAGTTTCAGACTCGCTACTTAGAGTTTCGGCCTCTTCAATTCATATGTTTTCCAGTGACATAACCAATGTTTACGTCTTGGATGTGTGCTTTGTACGCCTGTCTGCAAGTTTCCTACGTACAAAGGCATTGAACTACGCGCTGATTCTCGACCTGCATGCGCTAATTCTCATCCTGCAGAGCTCGGGTGTCCGGTGGTTGTGCCAACTACTCCTTCCTTTTCAAATTATGAGATGTTTGACCTTTTCAGCCCTCAGTTTGACGGAACTTGAGTTTTGTAGCTCTAGTTTTAATTGCTTTCTTGATTTTAGGGTGCGGCATTTTCAGCTACCATAAATCAAGCAGTTGTGGACTCCAAACTAGTTTCTGGATAATTTCTCTGTTATTGTATTGAAACCTTGTTCTTCTGAACATGGGAACCTCAATTAATTTCATATTGTGATCTTATGATGTGAGGAAGGGACGAGCATGATCTGCCGGTGGTGGTAAACTGGTAAGCTGCAGCTGAGTTGTTCATTTCTGACGAAGATAACGATGTGCATGTTGCTCTGGGACGGATCATGCAGTGACGAAGACGCTGCGGAGTTGTTCAGATTGCTACGTTACGTCCAAAATTGAACTGCTGATTCTGGCTTGGCTACTAGTAGATAACTATCTTGTGTAATTCACGCTGCTCCTAACGCTGCGACGCATTGGGATTGGGTCCCACGAGCAATGCTCTCGCGCGCGACCCATCGCCACAAATGACAGGATTTTATCCAATTGATCGCAAGGAACACAGAACAGTCAAAGATTCTGCTTCTGGAACGGCGGCGACGCGGCTCCACGAGGCGTGCTCCGTGGCCGAGCGCTCCCGAGACGTGCGGGTGCGGCAAGGCAACGACGTGTGGAAGCTTCGATCGACACTCCGCCCCGGTTCTGGAAGGCCTGACTCCTGAGTTCCAGTCAAAGTCTCCTTTCTTCATGCTTTGGGACCGGCATCTGGTAGTACTGCCGGAATGCGTCGGAGGAAATTTCTCCGCACAGTGACTTGTCAAAGGACCGTGAACGGCAACTCGTCAATCATCATCATGGATTCATTCATGATTTCGCCGTAGTACCATCATCCTATTTTTCCTGTCTCTGGTAGAGTTTCGTTTCGCATTGACATTTGCCTTATCCATGGATGAGAGTCCTGCTAATCGTCAAAAACATTATCTCACGACTTGGAATCAGTGCACTAGACATCTACTCTCTCTGTTCACAAATAATTTATCTTTTTTTATTTTTAATAACCATATTTAATCATTTATTTTATTCAAATTTTTATATAAATATCATGTATTTTATTATGATTTGTATTATTATTAGAAATATTTTAATAATAATTTATTTATTTTATAATATATATAAAAAATTTTGAATAAAATAAATGGTTAAATATAGTTTTTAAAAAGTAAAAAAGGATAAGTTATTTATGAACAGAGAGAGAGAGAGGAATAGAGTTTAACTTAGGGCCTATTTGGATGCATCCAACTAAAGTTTAGCTAGCTAAAATTTCAAAGTAAAACTTTAGCTAGCTAAAAGCTTTCTAGCTAAACTTTAGTTTGGGGTGTTTAGATGCTCCAATTAATAGACTCGACTAAAGTTTAGCTAGCTTTAGCTAGGTGAAAGTAGCTAAATTCAGCTAAAGTTTAGCTACTCTTTTAGCTGAACTATTTAGATGTCTAGTATCTAAATTTAGCCAGCTAAAGTTTAGAACAGCCCCTTAGACCATCCGCAGACTGGGAACTCTAAAGCGAAACGGTGCGCTTTTACCGTTTGCCACGGGCGGACGGAGGAGCCGCAGCTGGGAACGCCATCCGGGGTTTGGGCTGGCTCGGACGGTATTCCCAGCGGATACCGAGCTCACGGTTGTGTGCCTCCGTGGCGCTGGGGCCCGCCCTGCCACGCCGAGAGGGAGACCGGGAGAGAGGATGGCCAGCGCCGCATGGAGCTCCGCCCGGCGCGCAAGCGAGGAGGCCGCGCCCGCGCTCGCAGAGGAGACGGCGCCGGGGCGCGGGACCGCGCCGCCGTGGCCGAGGGCGCGGGGGGCGGGCGGCGCAGGGCACGGACGGCGAGGGCGGAGGTGGAGCTCGCAGCCCGGCAGCCGGGCGGCCCCGCTACGGGCGGATGCCACGGCGGGAGGCGGAAGCTGTGGCCCCGCAGCCGGCGCTCCCTGCCTCGGCCCTCTGCGCGGGCTTCGACCGCGCCGGAGAGAGCCCACGCCCGCGGATGGAGGCGGAGGGACCGGGAGGAGGAGGGCTCGCCCGGCCACGCCCGCCCGGCCGCCGGAGCGCGGAGGGGAGGGAGCCGGCCGCCGGCGGGGAGGGAGGAGCTCGGCCGCCGGGTCGCAGGCCCGCGCCGCCGGGCAGCCGCCGCGCAAGGCGCCCTCGCTGGGCCGCCGCCAAGGGCGCGCCGCCGGGGTTACCAAGGGCGCGCCCTCGCCGGGGGCGCCCCCGCCGCGAAGCTCCGAAAGTAGGGAGCAGGCCGGAGGAGGGAGCAGGCCGTCGAAAGGGGCCGCCGAGCAAAGGGAGGGAGCAAGGCCGCTGAAAGCGTAAGAGGGAGGAGAGGGAGCGGCGGAGTGCGCGAGGTGGGAGAGGAGACCGGCGCATGTGGGGCTGGGGAGAGAGAAAAGGGGGGTGGGAGAGAGAAAAGGGAGGTGACATGTGGGGCCCATGAGTTGGTAGTTGAGATAGAGTAAGATGTAGAGTGTGGATGGATGCGGGAGAAATGCGTGATAGAGTAAAGAATCTTGATGACCGGGATGGATAGAGGAGGAATTTAAAGTATGATGAGTGCGGATGGTCTTATACCGAATGAACTGACAGCTGATCCCAGCGGAGAAAAGGCCAAATCGCCGGCCGTCACCGCCAAGGAAAAACAGTAGGGGTGGCGCCGGACGTCCGGGCGCCCGGCGTGCGTCGGACGCCGGGCCCCGCCCCCCCAGAGCTCCTCCCGGCCTTCTTCCCGCGCCTCGCCCCCCCGCCGCCCACAGCCCCGCCGCGGCTAGGGGTTCGCCGGAGTTCGGCTAGAGGCCGCGGCCCTAGCTTCGCCGGAGCTCCGGCGAACCTAAGCGCCCGCGCCGCCCTCTTCCTCTTCCTCTTCGCCCCGCCGCCTACCCATACCCCACCGGCGGCCCGCCCGCCTTCGGCGGCGCCGCCCGCCGAGCTCACCGCCGGCAACCCGCCTCCCACCGCCCGTGTCGGCGACCGCCAAGCCGGCCGGCCGGCGCCGGCGGAATCTACCGGAGGGAGAGCTCGAGCCCTAACCCGGGGAAGCTCGCCGGAGTTGGAGAGGAGGAGGAGGAGCTCTTCCGGGAGAGAGGTGGAGGCTCGCCGGAGTTACCTGGGCGGGGGAGGAGCTCGCCCGGGGAGGAGCGCGGGCGTGGGGAGAAGGTCGCCGGGTCGCCGGGGGGGAGGAGCGCGGGCGCGGGGGAGCGGGCGCGGTGCGGCGTCCGTCCGCGACGTCCGTCCGGACGTCTGGCCACTATCCTTACAGCAAGGAAAAAATCCCGTCACTCCAGCCCGTTCTCTCCGCCACCGCTAGCCAGATGTCGTGTCGCTGACTGCTGGCGTGCCCCCACCAAACCCTCGGCCAGCCCATGCCATCTCGTAACGGGCCCACTCGTCCGTCAGAGGCACGTCAGTTACCAGGTCCACAGCGCAACGGGAATCCGGCAATCCGCCTGCGCGTGCGCGGCCGCGGCTGCTCATACGGAACGTGCGCGGAAGCAACAATGGGGGAGGCGGGGCCTCCATCCGTCCGCCCGTTCGAACGCCCGCCACCACCATCCGGCCGTCCATCGGTCAACAACCCTGCGTACGGCTGGCGTGCCGCCGCTCGTGCGCCGCGACGGGGCCCAAGCTGTCTGTCAGGTGGGGCCCTCGCACCGTTCCTCTTCCCTCCCTCCCTTCCTCCCTCTATTAAACCCCGGCCGGCTCCGGCGGCCGGGGCAGCGAACGGAGTCGGGCAGTCGGCGGCTCCTCTGCTCCCTGACTTCCTTCCTTCCTTCCCTCCCTCCTTCTCCGTCGTGCTTCGAGCCAAGGCTGGTTCCGATCGCTGGGCGCTTGATCTGGTGTGGTGTCCGACGGGCGGAGGCGGAGGCGGCGGCTCCACTGCAGTTTGATTGGTACGCATCGAGACGCGCCTTTCCTCTTTCGTTGATCGCGCGCGTGGCCTATCTGAACCCGTAGCTGTTTCCTTCCATGATCCGATCTTGAGCTCAGAAAGATTCTTCGGCTTTGATTAGTTTCTTCCGCGCTGTTGTTTGGGAAGTGATGCGATGTCTTCAAATTTTAGTACTCCCTCCGTCCCATGATCATTTCTGTTCTGAATTGCTGTTCTTTGCGCACCTAAGAGGCTAAGACAACTGATAATTCAAATTTAATTAATAAGAACAAAATTTTGAGGGTTACTTTTCTTTGATTTTGTTGGGTCGATTTCGTGGCCATTTCTTGACTCGGATGTTGAAGAAATTTAGGGAACGCATTGCATTTCAGCTAGCCATATCTCAGATCCTTTACACAAGCAACAAGTACTACAAGATCGTGAAATTTCATCTCGGCGCTGTTATTTTTCGCGTTTTATTTACTGACCGAGCAAACAAACTCTGTGTTACAGAGGGGCCATGGAGAACCCGGCGCCGCCGACCGATCCGGCCGCCGCCACCACGGGCGCGACGCCAACGCCAACGCCGTCGCCGTCGCGGCAGCTGCCGGACTTCCAGCAGTCGGTGCGGCTCAAGTACGTGAAGCTTGGGTACCACTACCTCATCACCCACGGCATGTACCTGCTGCTGACCCCGCTGATGGTGCTGGTCGCCGTGCACCTCTCCACGCTGTCCCCGCGCGACGTGGCGGACCTGTGGGCGCACCTCCGGCTCAACCTCATCTCCGTGCTCGCCTGCTCCACGCTGCTCGTCTTCCTCGGCACGGCCTACTTCCTGACGCGCCCGCGGCCCGTGTACCTCGTCGACTTCGCCTGCTACAAGCCGGGGCCCGAGCGGCGGTGCACGCGCGACACCTTCATGCGCTGCTCCAGGCTCACGGGCTGCTTCACGGACGCCAGCCTCGAGTTCCAGCGCAAGATCCTGGAGCGGTCGGGGCTCGGGGAGGAGACGTACCTTCCCCCCGCCGTCACGCGGGTGCCGCCCAACCCGTCCATGGAGGCGGCGCGCGCGGAGGCGCGGGAGGTGATGTTCGGCGCCGTGGACGAGCTGCTGGCCAAGACGGGCGTGAAGCCCAAGGACATCGGGATCCTGGTGGTGAACTGCAGCCTGTTCAACCCGACGCCGTCGCTGTCGGCGATGGTGGTGAACCACTACAAGCTGCGCGGGAACGTGGTGAGCTACAACCTGGGCGGGATGGGGTGCAGCGCCGGCTTGCTGTCGGTGGACCTCGCCAGGGACCTGCTGCAGACGCACCCGGGGTCGTACGCGCTGGTGGTGAGCACGGAGAACATCACGCTCAACTGGTACGCCGGCAACGACCGCTCCAAGCTGGTGTCCAACTGCCTGTTCCGGATGGGCGGCGCGGCGGTGCTGCTGTCGAACCGGCGCGCCGACCGGCGGCGCGCCAAGTACGAGCTGGTGCACACGGTGCGCACGCACAAGGGGCGCCGACGACCGCTGCTTCGGCTGCGTGACGCAGGAGGAGGACGGCGAGGGAGTCCTGGGCGTGTCGCTGTCGAGGGACCTGATGGCGGTGGCCGGCGACGCGCTCAAGACCAACATCACCACGCTCGGCCCGCTGGTGCTGCCGCTGTCGGAGCAGCTGCTGTTCCTGGCCACGCTCGCCGCCAAGAAGCTGCTCGGGATGAAGAAGGTGAAGCCGTACATCCCGGACTTCAAGCTCGCGTTTGAGCACTTCTGCATCCACGCCGGCGGCCGCGCCGTGCTGGACGAGCTGGAGACCAACCTGGCGCTCACGGACTGGCACATGGAGCCGTCGCGGATGACGCTGCACCGGTTCGGCAACACGTCCAGCAGCTCGCTCTGGTACGAGCTCGCCTACAGCGAGGCCAAGGGCAGGATCCGGCGGCGCCACCGCGTGTGGCAGATCGCGTTTGGGTCGGGGTTCAAGTGCAACAGCGCCGTGTGGAGGGCGCTCCGGTCGGTGAACCCGGCGGAGGAGACCAACCCGTGGATGGACGAGATCCACAGGTTCCCCGTGGAGGTTCCCAAGGTCTCCAAGGTTTCCAGCGACTGAAATTCCTTCGGATGTTTGCAATTGTTTGGGTACAAAAAGGATTTGGTGGGGATTTTCTTTAGTTTATTATGGTAGGGAACGCGATGATTGACTTCTCTGAGTTGGGATTATACATAGCATTTTCGTGTTGTTTCTGTATGGCTCTCGGGGTCTATCTAGCAGTTGACAGTTCTGTGTTCTGACAATTTTGGTATGTCCTCTCGGCTTGGATGATGTTTGGAGCCTTTTCCCCTGTGTGCCATTATAAAAAATGGTGCTTTCTACATGCCATCGAAATATTGAAACGCACCGCCCGTGCCATGACGTTTAATTTTGTTGCCCTCCACGCCACTCCGTCCCAGTTTTGCTCGTAACGGTGGGTAACGGCGCTGGGAAATGACTTGGATGCCCTTATTGTTCACAGTATTGCGTTCCCCGGGCGTAGCTTTTTGGCGGAAAAAGACAGGCTGTTGGCGCCAAGGGCTGGGTGCTTGGCGGCAACACCAGGGTGGTTGGCCCCCTGCTATATATTGGAACCCATCTCCTCCCCCATTCTATTGCTCTATCTCCTCTTGCAGCCTCTCTCCTGCCATAGCCATGTCTCAAGCTTCCAGCTCCTATGGTGGTAGGGTTAGGCGGGTTCTTTGCCCCAACTGCCATGTTCTTGCCAACCGGTTCATCTCCAGGACAGACAAGAACAGCGACCGTGCCTTTCACAAGTGTCCCTATTTTGCAGTTTGTGTTTGAATCTCAGCTTATTTGCAACCTTTTTCTCTTCTTTGTTGGCTTGTTCGGTGACATCTTGTTCATGTTTGATTTGGTTTTCGGGTTGGAGGATGTCAGTATTATCAGTGGGAGGATGAGATGGGGGACGTCCTGCAGGCGCCTTCACGCCCTGCTCCACTACAGGCCGTTCCCCTGCAGGCAGTCCCACCATCACCATCTAGTGGTTTTCCTACTGCAGCTCCTCTGGCCATAATCCAGGAAGGTGCCCAGCCTGTAGTTGACCCTGCTGCACAGGTGGAGAATAGGGTTCTACAGCAGCTTAAGTGGATAGAAAGGCTGGTGTTTGTTTGCATCTTTCTTGCTTTGTATGCTATTATGAAGAAGTAGCTCTTGTGTGTGTGTGTTTGTGTGTGTGACTGAGTATGCAAGTGGCATGGCTATATGCATGGTAGGATGGATGAATCAATGAAACCAGGTGGAATGCTTGTTGGATGATGAATGATATGGTTCATTTGGGTATGTCTAATGAACATATGTCAGTACTGTAACCACTTGAAATAGCAATGCAACATATGACAACCCATGCCAAATAACAAGAACAAAAACAAGACAAATAACAAGATCTATCATCACAATGGAGTCTGAAAACCATCCATTACAGAATAGGGTCCTTGTCCACAGTTTCTTATGAGTTTCCTGAAGGTACTTCATTGCTTCAGGTTTGGCTTGTGCCATTGCTTGATAATGTTTATCAAACATATATGGACTCCAAGAATATGCAGCCTGCCACAAATGCTCATCAAATACCTTCCCACTGTACCTCTTCTTAAAATTCTGTACTAGATGATACATACACTCCCTATGTTCAGCTTCTGGAAACACTTCACTAACCCCATTCATGACTGCCTGCCCACAATCTGTGGAGAAAGTCAGGCCATCTGGGTTTCCTATGGCTTCCTTCAACCTTTCCATGAACCATACCCAATTCTCATTGGTTTCGTAATCAATGACCCCAACAGCTCTTCGGGTACATCCAGGTTGTGCCCATCTACTCGCATTATGCAATGCAATAACCGTCCTCTAAACCTTCCAAATAAAAAAGTGCTATCTATCGCAAGATATGGTCTACAACCTCTAAGAAAACCATCAACACAAGGTTTCAGTGCAAAGAATAACCTATTGAACCTAATCTTCTTGTTGATGGTGTGATGATCAATGACAAGAATAGATCCAGGACTTGATTGTTCTAACTGGGCCTTAAGTCTATACAGATAATTAAAACTCTTGTCCCAAGGCCCAAATATCTCATCTATGGTAAGATATTTACCTTTGTACACTCTCTTGTATGGGACTTCAATTTTGAACTCCTGCTTCAGCCTCCTCACCAGTTCTTTGCCACCCAAAGTTCCATCTTCCTTCAACCAATCCAGGACCTGATAGCACACCCAGAACTGTGTGATCCCAACACAAATGTTCTCCTTCTGCTGCCTTCTTGTGCTATGACATGTATGCTTGCAAGGGTACTTTTTCACCTGCAACAATGAGAACAATTAAACTGGTTAAAAGCCAAAACACATTGATCAACTGCATACAAACCAATGATCTAACACATTACCTGAACTGCAGGTCCATCCTTAACAATTGAGGCATGAATTCTCCATTGGCAGCCTGTTTCATTTTTCAGTGAGCAGTTCACCCTATATCTCCGTGTATCACTCTTCTCAATGTCATAATTGAACTCATTTTTAACAAAGATGTGTAGCTAATGCAATCTTAAATGCAGCCATGTCACGATACAAAGTGCCTACTTGTCATAGGAGGATTCTTCTTGTCATAACCAAAGATCGGGCATTTGCTCGGGCTCCTATCCTCAACCATCTCATCTATGTCTTCTATTTCATCATCAGAAGACTCAGAGTAATCATCATCATCATCATCTGGGTACTCATCACCACTCTCATCTTCCCTTTCTTTGCTTCCACCTTGCCCCTGAGGATTCAGAGGAGGAGGTGGGGGATATTGGGGACCTAGGTCAATATATAGCCCTTCCTCATCAACCCCCACATGCTCATTCATTGGGTTTGAGTTATCCAGGAAACCAGGTTCATCAGATTGGCTGTGTGTGGCATGGCTGGGTTCTCCTATGCTTGGACAAGCAATTGAAGGTGTGAATGGAGGCTCAACAAAGATTGCTAGTGCTAGCAAAATCCCAATCGAGAATCTTAGGGGCTCACTACTAGGGTCGTGATATGCAACCGTCATGAAGCAAAGATTTTGAAAGCCTATGTTTTTCAAACATTTCAAACAAATCTTGGTCACTGCAGACCTCAATGTTGACCTTACTATGCATGCAGAAAATAAAACAAGCTCACTATGGCAATCGTAGTCATGAGGATACTTGTCCACTACATCATCAATCAAGTCTCGGGTTAGTGCGGTCAGCATCCACCACTTTGTTCAACGAAAACCATCGCGCCGCGACAATTGGGAGCAACAATCCGCATTTCTAAATTGAAGCTACTATCTCGTCCCATCCTACAAATCACGAATGAGCACGCAATCAACACTACCGCACATGTTCAATGCCAAATCAGCAACATTGAACTAACAAAAGTCACCACATGGCAATCAAGCAATAGAGGATGCAGTGAACTCACCCGTCTGGAAGCCAATCCGGGCGCTCACCGGCGCCCTTGTTCCCCGCCATCCGACGCGTAGCCACTGGATCCACGGTGAAATCCACGCTCCACTACCCCATGCGCACCCACCAGCGACTCCGCAACACCTCCACCACCGGATCCGCCGCCGCAGCTAGGGTTTCGCCGCCGCCGCTTTGGTCTCGCTGCCGCCGCTTTGGTCTCGCCGCCGCTAGGGTTCGAGACTGAGAGAGGGGAGTGCGAGAGAGAGAGACTGAGCGAGAGCGAAGACTGAGGGGGGATGGACCCGTGACTCAAAGGGCACGAAGGACATTTCTTCAGCCCGGGCCCATGTGTAAGACCTCCCAAACGGTGAAAACTTCACAGAATATGGATGGAATGGCGTGGAGGGTAACAAAATTAAACGTCATGGCACAGCGGTGCGTTTCAACATTTCAGTGGCACGTAGGAAGGCACCATTTTTTATAATGGCACACAGGGAAAAGGCTCTGATGTTTGATCTGAGCCTTTCTGCTCTTCGACACATGAATCACCTCAACTTACCAGCTTCGTTGGCATAAAAAAAACAAAAACAAAACCAGCTTCCCTCTCATATCATGTTATTACCTAAACCAAACAATGCAAGGACATGTCGCTGAGCGTCTCAAAGTGTCGAACAGCAACATCAAAGGGAGGCTTCCATAACTCGGTACTTTGATAGATGTCACGATCAAAATGGGACAGACTCAAGCGATGATCGGTCGTCCGCCATTCCGACGTGTTAACAACATCATCCATGCGGGAATGACATATGGCCGATTAAACTACTATTGAGCTGCCTGCACGACTAATAATGACCACATTTCACACTAGCGGGAAACAAGACAAGAAACTTGTCATTTTTAGCTTGAGTGAGAGTACTGTCCAGACTTGGATCCCCAACAAAATTCCACCATTCACCTTGATGCTGTTACAGGAAACCCAACCACAGAAAGACAGTGCTTATACTATTACAAGTTTACAACAACTGACTCCGGGAGGAATCAAGGGGAAGAGCATTCCACAAAACAATAGTCTCCCAGCAAGCATCGCCGGCATCCCTACTACCCCTCTGCCTGCCCGTCCTTAGAAATGTGGAAGCCCTCGATCTTACGTGCGGCATCATTTGCCCCGACCTTTGTCTTCCCGTTTGCGTTTGCTGCCTCCTGCTCGTCGCTGTTAGATGGACCCAACTGCCAGATTCGGATGGTTCCATCTTCGGATCCTGACGCGTAAGAATCACCAACAGGAGTAAACCGTACGCAGTGGACTGGACCGTGGTGCCCCTTGTTACATGCTGTTTAGCAGAAAGCAACATTAGCAGAGAGTTCAGTGAGGATAGTCAGGTGCATAGTTTTTTGGGATAACAAATTGCAATAACGGCCGCAATGGAATGAACTGTCATGTAATGAAAACAGAATGTTCTATAGCTTCTATAACATCCCTGAGCTACTTCAAATGAATGCTAATAACGTTTTTTGCCAAAAAAAAAAAAAAAAATAAAGAATGCTAATAACTTGAGATTTAAATCCACACAGAGAATGATCGGAAAACCAGCAAATATTTGCTTAACCACAGCTGTGAACCAGGCGGCCAGCCAAAACAAACTTATATAATACCAGAAAGAACTTTTAAAGAAACAATACCATAAACAAACTTCATTAGTTCAGGTCTACAAGCAACTAGCACTTGTTAAAAAAGAGCCTACTGGCATGGGCCAAGAATTGTCTCACTCGAGAACTCGGTGGCCTAGACATCTCTAATCTCCAAAACCTTGGTTGGGCTTTCAGAATGTGCTGGCTGTGGTTACCAAAAAAATTGACCCCAGTCGGCTACGGTTGAAGTTTCCTATTAAAGTTCACTACGTCCATACTTTCTTCTCTATGGCAGTAGCAACCAAGGTGGGAGATGGGGCAAAAACTTTAATTTCTTTTCTATGGCAGTAACAACCAATCTAAACACACGAGGAGCAAGAAACTTCAATTTGCTCCTCATGTGTATAGATTGGCTCCCAAAAGGACAGTGCTTGAGGTCCTCACTGGTCAGGCCTGGATTTCTAGTATCCAAGGTGCATGGACTGTAATCGAGATTTCTGAATGTACACCACTAATTGGGATCTTCTTTCTGAGGTGGCCCAACAACCTGGTGCAGAGGACTCTCAAATTTCACATTTCTCAGCTTATGGTCAGTACTCCACTAAGAGAGCATATACGGTCTTTTCCATGGGGGCATGCTGTTTGGACCATGGAAAATGATTTAGAAATACTGGGCCCCGGGCAAATCCTGATTCATTTTGTGGCTAGTTGCCCATTGTGATCAAGATGAAGAGACGATCAACCATCTCTTGTCTGTGTGTTTTCCTGGGAATTTTGGCTCAAGATTTTGCAAATGGCGGCTACCGATCCTTGCTCCACAAGCTGCTGAGTTCTCTTGTTGATCAGTGGGAAAAAACTGTTGTTGGAGTTGATAACCTGATTTGGAAGGGACTTAACTCCCTCATCATTCTAGGGGTTGATAACCTGATTCAGAAGGGACTTAACTCCCTCATCATTCTAGGGGTTGATGCACCCGTTGTGTGTTTAATGTGATTTCTCCTAGCCTAGCTGGAGCATTCAGCTTGCTTGTGAAGAGCTACAGCTGTGGGGCCTGGATGCATTTCCTACCTCCTTGTCCTCGTCCTTGTCGAGGTCATGTTCTGTATCTTTTAAATGTGTGCATGAAGATTTGGGACAGTATGTTTGTTGTTGTGTGTTGTAAGAATTGGGACAGTGCCCTTGTCTAGGTCATGTCCCTATTTCTTCTTAATAAAATGATACACAGCTCTGGCGCACGCTTGAGAAGAAAAAAATAAAGAGAATATCAGACTAAACGAAGAACTAAAGATTCATCATATGGGGTCAAAAACATTAACCATATTCAAGGCAAATATTGTTGCAGCAAGAATATTTTGAAACAAGTCGCAGGTATCATGACAAAAAGAGCTATAGACGAAACCTTGAACAGATAGACTTACCTAATTCTTCTCCAGTGAAGAAATCGAAGACACGAACCCACATGTCTTCTCCACCAGTGACAAATTTGTTCCCATACTTTGGTTCAAGAGAAGCTGACTCCACTGCGCATGGCATACTATAGCTCTTAACAAGTCCAAAGCTGCGAACAAAACAAGATATATTCTGTAAGCAACATAGCCAACACATCTCTCGGCATTTTGTTAAAGTAAGGTACAGAAATGTCTTACTGATTTGCATCCCAAAACTTCACACTTGAGCCATCAGTTGTTGTGATAAACCGACCATCTTGGCTTACTTCTGCGCTGGTGACAGGTGATTTGGTTTCAAGTGTTTGGACAATTTTCCCACTCCTTACATCCCATAACCTGTTAAGAGGCGGTACCAATCAAGAACATAAAATACATCTTAAATTTAACACATTTTTTGATAAGGTACTCGTTAAATACATAGTTCAGCTTAACATTATTTTAATTAGAGTTCTTCAAGAAAGTGCAGGGAAGTTTCTATAAACCTGTAAAGGGTAAATAATCAATTTTATTACCTCATACTCCTATATCAAAATCACTGGATTCACCGATGTATATGTCCGTGTTGGTATTTGCATTGATATGTACATTGACACACTTTGGACAGTGACATAATTATGGTGCAGACTTTCCAACTAAAGAGACACAATAGAGACAGATCAAGATATGATTTCTAGGAAAGTAGAGAAGCTTCAGTGCAAAAATTTAATTATTATTTCAAAATCAAATGAATTCGTAAAAGTTGAATTCTGAATTATGCCTTTGTGTTTGCAGTTTAACAGGGCCCAACCCCACAAACCAGCCAACTCTGCCAAGCACTATCAATAACAGTTCAGCATGCTTACTTTGCATATAAAATCAACTTCTACATGGCAAATTGACAACAAATCTGGTGCTAAAAATAATAGTTAACAGTGCATGCAGACAAACCTCACACCACCTAAATCCGAGCAGGAACTTAGTATAGTTTGATCACTATGAAGCCAAGTGACAGTTCTGACAGAACCAGGTGATTTGTCAATTTCTCTTGGAGCTGCATCTGGACGATTCAAATCATATATACGCAAAAAATCTTCTCAAAACCTCCTGTAAGCAACATGTGGGTATCCTGCAAGAAACATTTGTGTTTTAGATGAGATATAAATCTACGCATGCAGAAAACTCTCTGAGTTAATGCAGTGGAAAATAACTTTTGGAAAGGAAACAATTCTGTAGGGATTCAAAGAAATTTAAAATGATTTAATGGTTAGATTTCTAAGAATTAGTCATAAGAAGGTTATCTTCAAGATGGACATCTCCAAATCCTATTTGATAAGGTAACTGGGCTTGACAAAATAAACCTTATACAGAAATATCAGACTACACTAGCAAGTCATCTTGCTACAGTTCAGAGTTCAGAATGTACACAACTGGATAGCTATACATAATAATGAAACTACATATTCCCCAAGAAATAGAAGAGGCATAATCAATCACCTTATTAAACTAGAAAATTCCAACATAAATTGCATGAGAAGGTTGAACAAAATAGTGTTAAATGGAAAGGAACATTTATGATAGCTGATATAAGGACTGAAATTCTACTGTTTCATCATGAACTAATAATAACTTTCTTGGACACTGCAAGGCTGTGGATCACTTCGAAGCATTATATCAACTAGATCCACTTAAAAAATTGTGATGATTAGATCAGTGAAGTTTAACATCAGTAATTCACTAGGATGCTATTTTAAGGTGAATCCAGAAATTGCAGTAGAATATTGATAAACTTTTAGGCACAAATATAATGGTTTTAGACACTTCCCAGACAAAGTTTGCAGAAATCATCAATTGATCCATGCAACCATATAAAAAAGCAATGAGTACAGACATTTTTGGCATTAATAATAACCAATATGATAAGCAGGTGCTTAAAATTTACAACCTAAAATAGTACAAATAATCACCATTACACGCAACCAATAAAAATAAAGGAATGTGTTGCAGGTCACCAGGAAAAAAGAAAGATCGTAACAAAGGTGACAAAATTACTTGACTACAGGATAGGTACATGTACAATGCTTCAATATAGTAAGACCACAACCTCAGAAAAAGCACATGCACGGACAATATGCTTGTGTTCGAAGGAGTGGAGCACATCGCCTGTTAGTGCATCCCATATTTTTCTGGAAAAAAAAAGAGATAATCAACACATATTCCCAAAAATGGAAACGTAGCAATCTAGAGCATAATGTGGAAAGTGGGCTTATGTGCCATTCATGTAAACCATCCCTAGTCATTTTGACAGTTCATTTTTTCCCATTCAGGTAGCTGGTGCAGAATCCATCCAGTCAGTATATTATTCAAGATACAGAAGTCAAATCATCCATGCAAGAGTTAATTTTGTGTTCTTGGTAGCAGCTATTTCACATAGTTTAATCATATTTGCTTTGGAGTAGCAGTTAAGTACCAAATTCGAAGATAGATAATGGTTAACAAATGCAATGACAAGCTAACCAAATCAAGTAACATACTGAAATCAAATCAGGAGCCCTAATTTATCTTGGTGCATTCTAACTCTTTAAACATCATGCATCATGAAAATCGAGAACAACCATTGAAAAGAAAAAAAAATGTTAACTTATATTACAAAAATTCCCAGCAAATTAAGACGCCTTTATAACATATAGCATGCCAAAATTATGTACTAATAAACAGCCAGATTGAGATAGCACAAGAAAAAAAAATCTACCAAAGAATGGTAAACATATGGTCAACTCAGATGATATGCAACATGCTTCAGAGGGATTGTAATTACAGCAACACCAAGGGGCATGCGAAAATGAGAACCATACGCTGAAAAGTCAGCAGAACCAGATGCAGCCCGCAAAAGCATTGGTGTCAAGACAAGCACTCCATACAGCGCCCTTGTGGCCTTGAAATGTCCCAATCAATCTCCAGTTTCACCATTGCGAAGCATTGGATTTGAATCTGCAAACAAAATCATGCTATCAATAACAGCGATGCAATAAGCAAGGAACACTAATCCAACAATAGATGAAGCCCACAAGGTGCAAATTCTAACTGATGGCATTGCCCCTGTACTGTATAAATATGGACACGCTCTTCACCAGAATTTATGATATGATCCAGTAGAAGTGAACTGCCAAATAAATAGTCAATTTTTTTGTGCCAACTAATGCTAAAAAATCTAATGATTGATGTGCATTAAAAACTGACTATTTAGCTAAACCAAAGAGATATTTATGATAATACTCCCAACAAGGAATCCAAATCCATGCATAAGAGGATCAAGTAATTCGGCTCAAAAGAACAGTTATATGGTGAACAACATTAGTATCAGGTTCAGCTTAAGCACTGAACTTTAGAATAGTTCCTCAGTTTTGCTATGTTAAAGAGCAATGACCCAAGTCACTTAAGCACTGACTGCTATGGGATCAGAGGCAAACAAGAGGCGGTCTCATCTTTCAGTGACTCAACGGCTTGTTTTGAACTTGAATGCACACAAAACACGGAGCCAGCTAAATGAAATGAGCTAATGACAACTGAATAGCATAGCCAATTTATCCGAATTGACAGTTTGATGGATCAATCTCGCATTTCAAACAGCAACTGCTGGAAACTAATAATACAATAAAGTATCCATGTGTAACAATCAACCAATATAGATCCAGATTCTGAACCAGGGTCTCCGTGACAGTTACGACAGTTGCATCCTTACCAAGATGAAGGGCATCAGTAGCGGCCGAGTGTACATGACAACACAATCCACTAGTATCTATGAAAAATCGCTGCATTTCTCCCTTAGGAACCATCTATCTCAATCACCGTGCAATTCACATTCGACAATATAGCTCACAGACTCACTCTCAGTCTATAAATCAAGCACCAGTGACGGGTTCAGGGATGGCACGTACCTTTGCTGGCGCTGATGAGGAAGTAGCCGTCGGGCGTGACGGGGCTGTAGAAGAGGTCCACCACGGGGCGCGAGTGCCCATGGAACACCATCGGCACCGCCACCTTCTTCTTGTCCATCCCTCCGCCTCTTGGGAATCCTAAACCTAAGATTCAACACCTCACCGCCACCGAGCAAAGCCTAAAACAGCGTGGCTTCTTGTCCATCCCTCCGCCTCTTGGGAATCCTAAACCTAAGATTCAACACCTCACCGCCACCGAGCAAAGCCTAAAACAGCGTGGCGCACTAGCCCTAGTTAGCCCTAGCCAGATTAAAAAACCAGAAAATTTAGGGTTAAATTGGGGTCCGTGTCGGATTGGATGATCCGGATCTGTGGTTTGATTTGTACACAAATTATTCCTGGTGTTGGTGATGGTGAGATAATTACAGCGAAGGGGTGGCGGAGACCTACGAATCGGGGATCTATCTTCTGTATTTCTAATTTTCTATGCTCTGCAAGTAGGCACGGCCTGCGTTCGAAGCTCGTTCGACGCAGGCTTCCCACCCGGCAACAGTGATTCCCTAGATAATCCCACTTGTTTCACACGGATGTACCACCACTGTCAGATCAATCAGCCGTGATTTAAGCCTAGGTATAGGATGTAGATCTAGCTTACGCACTTAGGGGTGTGTGTGAGTGGGTTGCGTGTGTGTGGTGTGTGTTAAGTGCGTGAGTTCGAATCTTACGAACATGCTTTGTAAGGTTGAGGCAATAAAAAAAAAAAAGACGAAGGGAGTTTTTATAGGGCCATTTGTATCACTGCCCCTGTTTTCGACTCAGTTTGCATGTTTGCCTCTGTTTTTTTAACTTTGCATGTTTGCCCTATTTTTCAAACCTAAAAGTTTTCACTTGCCCCTATTCGGTGAAGGAAACTTAACGGTGTTAAGTGAAGGCTGAAAAGACAGAAATACCCTTGACATGAACGACCCAATAATCAATAGGATTTTTTATGTACAGATTTTTTGTGCATTTATTTTGGACTAATGGCGCTACATATTTTGTATAAATATCAAAGTATAATATTTTACAAGCATCACATTATACAAGGTGCTAGAGAGAGTCCAAATAATATATAAGCAAAATATTTGCATCAGCGTGCAAGAGTTGAAATGAACCTCATGAAATGAACCACATGGTGTTGATGAAAATAAATAATTATTCCATAAATAAGCGCTTCCATGCTATTGGCTTCAAATGTCATGGACGGAGGCCGACGACCAGGGCACTGGGAGGCCGGGATGGCGAACGGCCGCGGTGGTGTTTGTCCCGCACGCCGCGCGCCCCACCGCTATGCGGATGCAGTGGGCTGCGGACACCCTGGAGCTCCTGCGTCCTCCCTGCGCTGCCGCGAGGAGCTCGGAGCCGTCTCCACCGGACGCGACGAACGCGAGAGACCAAGCAGGCGGCAGGCTGCGCGGCCCCGCCTGGTGGCGGCGCGCCTCAGCAGCTTTGCCGCATCCCCGCCTTGCGACGCCTAAGCTGCAGCCTCGCCTTGCCCAGCGGTGGCGGCCCGCGCGGCCTCGCCTTGTCTGCATCTTGCTCGGAGCTCGGGGACGAAGCGACGGCCTGGCCACGCCGCGCCGCGCCCCCCTCAGGCCAGCCCGCCGCTCAGCACGGCCGCGCCGGCCGCCAACCGCGCAGCCCCGGCCCCCTGCCCCTGCCCTGGCCGCGCCGCGAGCCAGCCGCGCAGCCCCGGCTGTGCTCGCTAGCCGCGACGGCCTGGCCACGCCGCAACGCGCCCCTCAGGCCAGCCCGCCGCTCAGTCCGGCTGCGCTGGCTGCCAATCGCTGCGCCCTGGTCGCCCACCGCGCAACCGCGGCGCCCCCTCCCCGGCCGCGACGCGAGCCAGCAGCGACGGCCCGCCCGCCGCGCATTGTAGCCGCGCGAGTCGCCCGCCGCGCCGGCCCGCCAGCCGCACCCTGCTCGCCCGTCGCGCCCCGGATCTGCTCGCTCGTCGCGCCAGCTAGCCCGCCACTCTGAGGATTTGCCGCCGCGCCGGGAGGACCGCCGCCACCATATCGAGACCGAGTCGGAAGACGCAAGGAATGGGAGGGAGATGCCGCTGTGTGTTTTGGATAGGGGTTTTTTTTGATCCACGCCATTGGAAATTTTCAAGTTACAGTTCAGCTATTTGGAAAACTGCCATTATAATTTCATCACTCTTTTCTCCATACCATTTTATACCCCTCCCGTGTATATGACCCCACTGTCAGCTCGTATATCTACCGAATCGCATACGGACGTTAAGTCCTAGCCTCCTCCGTCACAACGAGCCCGTCCGCGACGGACGAGCGCCGGCCGGCCTGCTTTGCTGCGAGGCAGAGGGGCGGCGCTCTGCGCCGCGGCTGCCTACGCCTCCGATCCTCCGAAGCGCCCACGGCGTCGCCGTGAAGCACCCTGTCGACGGCGTGCGCGTGAGCGGAGCGGCCGCGCTCACCCTCGGCGGTCTGGGCACGAGGCGAAGCCGCGGCGCTCATATAGAGCATATACGCTTGGCGGGGGACGACAAGCGCCAGAAGCCCTCCGGGAACACAGTGTGTTTGTTTCTTGATGCTGCCAGCATGTCGCTGCGAGCACTTGCAGGTGCTCTGTTTGATTGTTCAGTCATTTGACTGGTTGTAGATAGATTAGATGCGGAAAGTGTTTCTTTGTTTTTTTTTTCAAATAAAAATCAAGGTGATTTGGTGAACTCGATTCATCAGTGGATGCAATGCAATCATGGACACGCCATCTGCCATTAGTCTCGTCTAGCGATGTTGTGTTATTCAATTCATCAATAACAATAATCCCTTCGGGGTCTTGTGTTCCTCCGCTGATTTCTTCGTCTTGTTCAGTGTCTCTGGTCTTGCAATCGTTCGCGCAGGTTCTTTTGTCCTGGGCTTCTGGCAATCAGATGTGAATCGGGGCTCCATCCCATAGAGATGACAGATCGAGGCAGCAGAGGACCGGGCTCGACGGTGGCGGCGCCGGGAAGGCCCGGCACTAGAGCATGTGTGCGTAGCTGCTCCATCCCAAAAGAGCATGTACGCTCAGCTCCTCCACGGTCTCGTCCACCACGCCGAGCGTCAGCACCGTGTTCGCCTCGGGACTTCCTCTGCGCCATCCGCTTCCTCGAGAAGCAGTGTCCGTGCCTGTGCCGCGACATCCGCATGGGCACTCGCAACCTAGAGATCACGGACCGCGCCATGTGCGACACCGTCGGCGGTGTGCTTTGCGCCGCTGGGGGCGCTTGGAGGAGGCACAGGCCGTCGCGGCAGAGCGCCGCCACTCCGCGTCCCGCACAGGCCGCGAGCGCTCGTCCGTCGCGAGGGGTTTGTTTTGACGGAGGAGGCCGGGAATTCACGTCCGTACACGATCCTATAGTATAAGTATACCTGACAGTGGGTCCAAATACGTGTGAGGCGTAGAAAATGGCATGAATGAGTGATTGATGGAATTATAATGGCAATTCTCCAAATAGACGAATTGTAATGGCATATCTCTAAACTTAAAAAATTGCAGTGGCGTGGATCCAAAAAAACCCTTTTGGATAAGGGGTAGTAGTTCGTTTTTCTTTTTGTTCCTTTTTTCCAGATTATTTTTTGACCATGATTTATTAGCAATTTAGCATCTCACGGAGTAGGGACAGATGGTAAGTTCAGATTTGAAAAAGAGGCAAACATGCAAAGTTAAAAAAATAGAGATAAACGTGCAATAAGAGTTCAAAATAAGGGCAGTGACGCAATTGTCTCAAAACAGATCCATCTGTGTTTGCTCAGTTAATTAGTTATCTCCTCCACTTAAAATCTTTTTTTCCCCCTTTAATCAGCGTAGGCTGTGTAGACTTTAGAAGGCGCACGCATGCATGATCGATGGATGTCAATCGTCAACTGCTGCAAGTACGTTACGTTACGTAGTCTGATCAGAAGAGAAGAATCTGAAGTTGGCGGCCACAGACTTCAAACGACGGAGACAGTGGGACGGAGGGTGTACGAGAGTTTACTGCCACATGGCTGCTTGCGGTCGTTAGTTGCTTCGGCGACCGGGATTCGAGCGAGCGAGCAGGAAACAATCTACATTGGTAACCTCGTCGGGATCTCCTTATGGATCAGATCGACTAGCAGTAGTGCAGTACGGTTTAGGAAGATGGCATGAAGCTACATGTAAACAATGCAAGGTCCTCCCACCCAAAACAAATGTAAAAAAAAGTCAGTTTATACGTAGCTAGACGATGGACTCTGTTTCGTGCATGCGTGATTTCGAGTAAATCAATCATCGCCGCATGTTTAGCAAAGCATGCTCAAATCGCAGAATGTGTCACAGAACTGGCTAAATTGCATGGCCCACATGTACCTATCGTTGCCTTCCAGGCTTGCAATTAGTTATACATGGGAGACAACAATCTAGACAATTCTATTCTTTCGAGCAGGATCGATGATTACATTGGCATCACAGTATTACAACAGAGTTTATATTATTGTACCAAATACATTACATCAGAGTAAAGCGGAAGTATACAATATAGTTTTTACAAACCCGAGTTAAATTTTATTACAAAGATGATTCACTTCATACTCCCAGAGTAAAGTAGCATTACTAACTTTATTAAAAGCACTCAACTGAAATCACCCTATCCACGGGTGCACACAAGACTACCTGTAGACGACCTTCTTGACCTGCAACAGGGGTTAACAAACCCTGAGTACATGAGGGTACTCAACAAGTCTTACCCGACAGAGAGAGAGTATCAAGGGCATGCTGGCTTAATGGGATTTCTGGGCCAGAAACCAGAGAATGCTTTTGCGGAAAAAGCTTACTAAATTATATATCCTTACTTTCAAGGTTACTTATTTATTAATTAAAACTTATCAATGTACCTATTCTAAAGCATATACTTTCTTATATCAATCCATCTCATAACCATTAGCTCATGTTCCATCATTACACTACGATGATGGTGCGACGATCAAGTCTCTTGTTACCGTGGAGCAAACGACGATTCAAACTGATTAACTACCCTGATGGGGATTCCCAAACCACACGATATATACAGGTCCCTGACCTACATATATCAGCCTTTCTCCCAGCTCCTCCAAATGTGAACCGGTCCGCGCTACCCGGGAACTAGTACTCCATACTCCCGACACCGTCCCTGACGGTTGTACATGCCGAGTGGGTACACATGTTCCCACCATCTCTCCACTTCCAGTGCGCGGTTATCGTTTCACAAACTAGAATAGCCGGGGTACAAGGCTTACCGGAGTATGTTGCCGGTACTGCAAAAGTTCTCGATCCAAGGGCCAATCAACGGAACAGGTCCTTAATCGACACAGACGGAGCACTACACTGATCATCACACAATGCATGCCACCCGCCCGGTCTCAATGTAATCATCCATTTCACTTACTTATACCTGAGAGAGGTACCAGATCGAATGACCGAGTCACACTTCTCAGGACATCTCCTGAGCCAGGCTCACGGCAAATGACAACTCGCCACTAGACCTTATTACTAAGCAGGGCTAAGCATCACTAGCCTATACCACTAAAAGGGATCTTTGGATATGGTGTCAAGGATAAGTTGAGTAATGCATCATGTGGTTTATCAACATTACTTATTCAATTAATGCATGAAAAGTAAAGCAAGTGTGTAAACTTTTAAAATCACAAGGGAAGGAGGTTTATGCTCCGGAGCTTGCCTTGGGGTTACACAAATTAGAGCTTCAAGAACTCCTTCGGATAATCCAGATAAACCCCACTGAGTGAAATTCCGATTCAGTGGCTTGATCAACGACCACTGCCTACTCTCGATCACTCTACGGAGATAGAATGCATGCTTCAACATGATGAAATGCTAAACATGATGCATGAGGGTGCAATCATAGATAAAACATCTTAATTATACCTTGAGTACAACTTCCCTTCACGAAGAAGTTATAATCACTGTTTCTTAGTTTCGATTTAGATTATCACATAGCAAAATTAATGTTTTCCCTAAACATGGTGATAAGAGCTACACTAACTTAGGTATGGTGATGCCATGGGACAGCAAGGGATTAGTGTCACATGGTCTTCAAACAACCTCAAAAAAAGGAAACAACACCTAAGTGATGCATTTTCTAATTACTTAAGCTTTTTATTTAATTACTAATCATGTGAGCAACATTACTACAAGCTACACATTACCCAGCCATGGACCAGTGGTGATTATTGATTCATGGACTTCAAGCAATATCAAAAGTCACACAAAAGTTAATTAACCACTCACTTAAATAATTAACTATTTTATTAATCATTTTTACAGTTATTAAGTGAGGCTAAATTTATTCTCCAAATTAAACTTGCTCCAAACAGAGCCAAATTTTTTTTTGTGGAGGTTGCTTTTAGCAATAAAAGCTTAACTCTAAATTTTTATGATTTTTGGATTAATGCAGTGGCCTACAAAAATCATGAATTGAGCATTTATAAATTAAAAGAAGCAATTTTAATTTATAGAAATTTTATCCAACATAGCAATTTACTATTTTTTCTACATAGACCACGCACCAAGGTTTTCAGAACAACTTTTCTTGCCTTTTTATCCCTTATATTTATTTAGTTACAAATTAACAAAGAATCAGCAAAATAAATTATTTCTGAAAACAGAAAAAAGGCAAAAAGCCTTAATAGACCGGGCCTGTTGCTCTTGGGCCGCAGGAAAGGCCCATGCTGGCCTGATGTGGCCCAACACGACCCGGCCTCCTTCTCCCTTTCTTCCTCGTTCAACCGGAGAAGGAACCGGCGGCTGCCGGCCGGCTGGTTCGCCGGTGGCGAGGCTAGCGATGACGCGACCTGCACCACAGGCATCCCTACTCCAAGGCGAACTCGACCCGCTAAGATACTAAGTCAAATGGTGACCGGAGCAAGACGTCTGGCCCGGCCATGGCGGCTCGGCCAAGGCCCGGTGATGGTGGCGGCGGCGTTCCCGGCTAGCTGCGAGCTGTGATTGGCCGCACTAGGACCTGGGGGAAGGTGGAAGAAGCTCACCACAGCTCGGAGCTCGAGCTGGTTGCAGCGGAGGTAGAGCGAAATAAGGTCGGCCGCGGCGGAGCAGCGGTGCGGCGGCGTGAACCGGTGGCGAAGGCGGCGTTCCGGCGTGTTTGACGTGCACGGTGGAAACCAGTGAGCTGATAAGCATCTACATGTCAAGGCGAATCTAAAGAGACAAACGACAACGTTGGAGATGCTCGGAGCTGTGCTGACCAGGGCGGAGATCACGGCGGCGATTGTCTGCCGGACGTGGAGAAGATGACGACCGTTCGTGCGATTCCGGTGATGAGAGCTCGCGCTGCTAGCTGAAAACAGTGCGCGGAGCGGTGTGCACGAGCTCTACCGTGATTATGGACCGACGAGCGTGAATTTTGCCGATGATTCGAGATGACCAGCGGTGAGCAGGACGGAGAAAAAAGTCGACAACGACGGCCAGCCCCGACTTATATAGAGCAGTGGTAGGTCGATGAGCTGGCTGGCAACCTCACGACTCCGGCCAAGTGTTCGGTAACGCTCATTGGCCGGAGAAGGTGCAGGAATGGCTGCCACGCCGTCGGTGACTGGGAGGAATGGGGAAGAAGAGAAAACCAAATCCCCCCCTTCGGAGTTACTGTAGCAGAACAGCACAGCATTGATTTTTTCCAAAATTACTCCCAAAATTGCATTGAAACTTGAAAAATTTTCAAAATAGAAGTTGTTTAAAATTTTGAAAACTACAACTTTCCTTTTGGGCTCATCTCCAAAATCCAAATATTTTTGAAATTGTACTTTTCAAATTTGAAATTTAGTTTTGGAAATTCCTTTTGCTGATTCAATGTTGAGCAATTTATTTTATGGTCAGCAAAGCATGTCATGACTCAATCAAATGCTCCACTGCCCAGTACAAAGTTTGTACTTTGAAGTGGAACAAAAGTTGGGAACTTTATATTTTCAAAATTGCTTGCAATTAATTCCCCAAAACTGAATTTGAAATTCCAATTCCCACCCTTAGCCAATTTCAGAAAATGGGTTTGGAATTCAATTTCACTTTTGGTTCTCTCTCTTTAAACCTTTGATTTGAAAACCATCATTGGGTTCAATTAAATACTAATCATACACTTAGCATCTCAAGATAGGTTTTCTGAATTAATACATTTGATAACCCTAATTAATTACTAAGTACCATTATGTGAGCAACACAATCACACCATGTGAAGCAAAGCATAAGAAAGCAATTGCATCATACTTCACTCATTAATGCAACATTTTCAAGTTACTAATATGATGCTTGATGGCTAATATGATGACATGGAAATTTTTATTAACGCTTAACACTTGGGGTGTTACAGAATGGATCAAAGCTACTAGGCAGTGATGATGAATGCGTTTACTTCGATCAGTTGGAATTAGAATTTTAAGTTGGTTTGAAACATCTGCGTTCAACGGAGGGAAACAGCTTCCGTACGTTTGTAGCTCTCGTCGAGGACAGAAATGAATGTAGTCAAGAGATGACGCTAGTGTCGTCAGAGACTGAGAGTCAGACCGTTGAGATGGCGAGAAGTCTAAACAAAACCAATGGAGAACAATGGCCAGTCTACCCTTTTCCTTGTCAAAATTAGATGGGAAAAAGTTTCAGTTATCCCAGCTAGTTCATGACGCAGTCTACGTGGTGCTGAAAAACCGTTTAAAATTTCAGCTTCAGGTTGAAGCTGCAATTGTACGGGTGCAATTTAGCATTCAATATTCATAGTCTCCGTCGGGGGGCCGCCGCCGCCCTCCTCCCTACGCCCGGCGGCGGCCAACAAGGGGAGCTCAAAAAGGCTTTCCCTTGCGTCTCCTCGTCTCCTCCCTTTCCGTCCCCCTCTCTCCATCTCCTCCCACGGCCAGATCCGGCCTTTCTATGGCCAATCCGGCGGGGGCGGCCCGCCGGCCGGTGCAGCAGGTGTGCCGCCGCCGCCCAGGCTGGCGGGCGCCCATCGTCCCGGCCACCGGCGCGCAGCCCCTCTGTAGGCGTGGCGCGGCCCGCCGCCGGCGCGTGGGGCGCCGCCGCCGCGGTGGCGGCGGCTCCCGGCTGCGGCCGGCGGGCGTCGGCCCCGCGCGGGTGCCATCCAGGAAAGCGCAGGGCGCAGCGGGAACGCCGCCACCGGCTGACGGGCGCGCCCTTCCGGCCGCCGGGCGCGGCCCCTGCAGCCTTGCGGCCCCGGTGGCTGGCGCGAGGCCCCCTGCGAGCGCGTGGCCCCGGTGCGGGCGCTGCCTCGACGAATGCGCAAGCGCGGACCCCGGGTGGAACGCCCGCCCGGCGTGGCGCCCGGCGGCGCGCCCAGCATCACGAGCCCCTGACCCGGGAGCGAGCACCAGCGCGGCGGATCAGGGCGTGGCGGCTGCTGGCCGCCGGCCTGGTGCCATGCGGGCCTCGGCCACCGGCAGCGGCTCTAGCTCACCCCCTCGGGGTGGGCGGCGGTACGGCAACGGCCGATGTGCCCCTCCTCTGCGGGGGCCCTTGCGGTGCCCTCCTCCTCCACCACCGCCGCTCCGGTGAGCTTGGGTCAACGGGCAGATTCGGGCCTTCTAGGCTAGGTCCATCCTCTCCCTCCTAGATCTGGCACAGCGCAGGCCCTAGCGGCGATCAACACGAAGACCCGGGTCCGGCGGCGTCACTCTCGTCTCCAGCAGCGGTCCATGGCAGCACGAGTGAAAACCCCCTCCCGGCCTTTGCGCCTGGGATTGATGACGGTGGCGCGCAAGCGTCATCCCCTTCCTGAAGGCGTCGTCCCTACCGCTGCGTGTCGACTTCTGCTGCCGGAGGAGCATCGGGAACGAAAGCTCCCTGGGATGCGCTTTCAACGACGTTGGCGTCCGCGGGCGTCATTTTCTTCCTGAAGGCTCCGTGATGCACCCTCAACGCTCCCCCTCCGACGTCGCGCCTGCCCACCGCCGCTACTTGTCTTGCTGTGCCAGCGCTGTGCGAGCTTCAGCTCCGTCTCGCTTTCGTCCCTCCAGCATGGTTGATGGTGTTGCCACTGTTGTCGCCGTCGTCGTGGTTTGGCCGCCCTCGGTCATCGACGTCCCGATTGGCTCCACCTCGGGCGGTCACCGCCGAGAGTGTGATGCTTCGTGGAAGATGCGTGGGCTACGGCAACCGCTTCCTTCATGTCTTACATCTCCCAAGCTGAAGTCGTGGTGACGTTGCACCTTGCCCCGCAAGGTTGCGTTGTTGGGCGTGGTAGAAGGCTATTCCTTTCTTTATTTCGTGTTCGTTGTGTGTCTATTTTAGCCACTATCTCTGTGGCTTTCATTGTTGTGTCGTGTTGTATTCGCCGTGCTTTCGGCCTCCTCGTTCTTAATGAAAATGACAAGTGAAGTCGTGTTCGAGAAAAAAAAATTTCAGCTTCAGATCCTGAACGTGTTATAATAGTTTGCATCCTGAAGGTTAACTAGCTGATTGCGCCAGATATCTTCCCTAAGCTCTACTACACGCGCACTGCTGAGATGTCAGACTGGCTCTAAATGGAGTAGTATGTGTAGTATCATGGAGCAAGCCAAACAGGCGCCACAAAAGCCTAGTACATCCCTGTCAGTTTCATGCATAGTAGACAAGTGCAATTCCATTCCACGAGAGAAATAAAGGTGTATAGATGCTAGGTGTTTTAAGGCATCTGCAAAACAAGCGGCGTATGCAGCACGTCGGGACCAAGATACGGCCTAGCTACCAGGTGAAAGCGCTGCCGGCTTCCGTGGCAAAAGACCAAAAATCGGCGTAAAAAGCCGCAAAAACTTACTAGTCTCGGGTTTACGAAAGCGCAAGCATTGTTCAGATTGTGAAAAACTTGCATGCGAAGTACTGTAGCACTTTCGTTTGTATTTGATAAATATTGTCCAATCATGGTCCAACTAGGCTCAAAAGATTCGTCTCGTGATTTACAACTAAACTATGTAATTAGTTATTTTTTTACTTACATTTAATGCTCCATATATACGGATATAAATTGATGTGATGGAGAGAGAGTGGACAAACTTGCGCAAATTTAGGAAAGAGAATAAGGCCGAAATTTGGCATCCCGAGGTCAGCCGGCCGGCCGGTCGTGGGTCAAGCTGCGGTTCGTTATTGGCCGTGGCCAACAGGGCTACGACATTGTCCGGTCCACCTCCAGCTCCAGGGTAGCGGCACCGAGGGCTCCGGCTGCCTGTCGTTGTCGCAGTTCGTTAAAGGGCCACAGGCCACAGCCACACAGCCACATCGCAGGAGAGTGTTGGTTGGCGAGGCTAGCTAGGGTAGCAGGGCGATTTCATACGGCCTTTTTGACGAGTACTTTAAATCTTTCAGATTATATTATCACAACTGTACTTTGAGAGCTGAAAAGAAGGAACGGTGTATACGGTTAGAACCGCTTGCATATTGGTGGATTCAAAGTAAAACTGAATGCCGCAGTTGATTCATGGCGCTTCGTTTCGATCCACTGAAAATTGGAATACTCCCTCCGTTTCGAAAAAACATGCAATTCTAAATAGTAGTAACATGTTTTAGTGTATCAAGTTTAACTAATTATAGATAAAAAATATAAACATTTATAATATCAAATAAACACCATTAGATTAATTACGAAATGTATTTTTATAATAAATTAATTTGAAGCCATAAATATAAATGCTATTTACTAGAAATTTGGTTAAACATAGATCACTTTATTTGGCACGGAACCTATAGTTACATGTTTTTTGAAACAGAGGGAGTACTACCTTACCTGTCTTTTGGCGTCAGACAATTGTCAGTAGCAGGTATAAAATTCTGGGCTCCCTTTCCTTTCGTGACCCCGATTTGGACAGGTCAGCTCAATCATATTGCAGGACGACACATCCGTCCATTGTCCAGCAGGTATGATTAATTTGATCGAAACAAAGTCAGCCTCCGCTGTGCTCCGCTCCGCCACACAGGTGGGGGAGAACGGACCAACGAAGTACGAACGCTCCCAGCCTCTATTCGGCAGCCATCATCTTTCTCCGTTTCGGCTGGACATCGTCTTGAGCGATCTGCAGCTGCAAACCAATGCCACGAGAGGAGGCACCGGCTTGATGATCCAAATGTGACAGAGGCCGGACTAGGGAGAGCGGCTAGCTTAGCTAGCTTGTCGCAATGAATGCGGCCTGCATTCCAATTTCCTTATCCCAGGCTCTCTTCGATGGAACCAGCTCCTCTAACTTACTGACTACTACGTCCTGGGACGTACTTGTGGCCGATGCCTTCCGTTTCTGATCCAGCGGCAGGAAACCGTTTCTGAGCAAGGGGCAGGAAACAGGCAGGAAGCCACGGCCCATTTAACGATATTGGCCCAAGTAGCAGCAAGAAGCACGTCTGTTCGAGGAAAGGGGAAAAAACAGAGGCGCTCCAGATTCGGTAATGATACGTGTCGATCGTCCGGCAGAAACGGACACCACGTGCCGCACTCCACCCACACGCGTCCATGTTCGCCTCCCTCCACACCCTTCGTTATCTGACGCGCCCCGTGACCCCTTCCCCTTCCCATCCGCGTCGCTTTTCACTTGTTCCTGCTCTGCACCGCACCGCTCGCTACTGCCTGCGCTCAGAGTCTGCTAGTGCCCTGCGCCGCTCGTTGCTGCCCCCGCTCTTCGAGCCTACTAGCACCCCGCCTCGCCGATGGCCTTTTGGTGGCCGGATCTGTGCTAGGAGCTACTCGAGGTCAAGCACCGCCGCACGGGAAAAGGAGGAGTTGCCATGCTTGAAGGAGAGTGAGGGGGCGCCGCACTCAGAGGTGAAGGAGGGGACGCCACACATCCTTGCTGCTGCCACTAGTACTCCATCTCCTTTCCACGGATCGCGGCAGCAGCATCGCTGGGCTGGCGGCTCCCACGGCCGGGCTGCCCTAGGCTGATGTACGGCCTTCTGGCCGGCCGGGCCTAAGCCAAGCGTGGGATGCCTGGCCATAGCCGGTCGTCCCCTTGCCGATTGTTCCCATGCCGGACGTCCTCTTGCCGTTGTCAGTTGCAGCGTGGCCAGATCTAGCCCCTCCCTCTCGATCCTCTCATCTCTCGCCATGAAGAAAATCCATGTTGCAATAGTATGTTTCAAGTGTTTGAGATGTTTTATCTGCATGTTACAGTTTGTTTGTTTTGATGTTGCAAAACTAGATCGGAATTATCGCACATGTTGCAGTGTTTATATATCTAGTTGCAGATGTTTTATCTGGATGTTGCAAATATTCTGCAAATGCTTTCTTCGATTTTTTTTAATTTTTTAAGTGTTTCATTTATTTTATATGTATGTTGCAAGTGGTTTGTCTTGATGTTTCAGAAGTGGATCTAGGATTGTAACTAGTGTATGTTTTGAAAGTAGATCTGTTGTTGCATCTCTTTGCCTTGTTTTTCTGCTGCCCCACCGTCGCTTTGATGTTTCTCCCTCCTCCTTCTGGCACCGGCTGGGCATCCGTTGCAGCCTTCTCCTCTGCTGCAGCTGTTGGCCGCGCACATGTGCGTGAGAAGCAGAGAGGGGCGAGTGTGGTCTCTCTCCCGTGCAGTTGGGCAGCGCGGGCAACGTTCGGGCAGCATGGGGGCCTGCGTGAGTGGGGGCGGGATGCTTGGGCTTGTGCACCACCTAAATTGGAGTGTTCAGGAAACAATGAGGGCAGTGCAACTTGTCCTTCTGCTTGTGCATCACCTGAAGTTGAGGCTTGAGAAAATAATGGACATTTTGCACCACCACTACTTGCCTCTTGTGCATGTGCATGTGCATGTGCAACATCATTCTTAGCCTCTTCTCCAAACCGTGGTGTAGCTTTGTTTTGTCTCTTTTTTTCCAGCCTTGTGCTTCTTATCAATCCAAGTTTTCTTTCGTTTTGAACTTTTTGTTTGGACATCCTTTTTCTTTAGACTTGCATTGATCAACAAATCATCAGGTGTTGCATTGATCAACAAATCATCAGGTGGACTAGCATTTGTGGAATCTTCACATAGATCTTCAAAAGTGCTTGTGCTTGCATTGATTTTTTCTGCAATTTGCTTACCAAGGTTGTCAAGTGTGCTGTCCACTAATGCGGTACATTCAGGAAAGCTGGCTGCTTGATGTGCCAAATTAAGAAATTTACGAGACATATATCTGAAGCGAAGTATGGCATCTATCTTTGGATTTTCTATTATGTTTCTCTCTTGGTTGTCCTGTACAGTTGCAGTCCGTGCTTCCCGTGTCCAACGCTTTAACATATATTGTGGTGGTAGTGACTTAATATTCATCAAATCAAGAACCTTAAGTGCATGACCACATAATATCCCGATTCTATCAAATTGCTTGCAGCTACATAAAATAGTTTGCTTCAAAGGATCACCAACAACTTTATACTCCTCCTCATATATATGTACAGTGTCCTACTAGATAAGCATTATTTTCATCCAATGCCTTGGTGCAAGCTGACAATGATCTTTCATATTCACCTTGAAAAGCTTCAAATATAATAGGTGTGTACAACTTGCTAGCTTCCAACAATATAGGTGGTGGTCTCCTCATACCTAGTTTAGGTAACTTTTTCCTTGAATCAAATTCTGAATTTAGTTCATTGTTTCTTTTTCCCTGCACCACCCTTTCAAAATGCTTGAAGAACCGGATGATATCAAAATCAGATTTGAAATGGATTTTTAAGTCATTGTTCAAACTCTCACTCAATTGTGTACTTCTCATTCCTAATGTGAAGACATCCTTCATGTAACATTCAGCCCATTTTTCTTTCAACTTATATATACTATTCAACCAAGTTTGCTTCCTCACCTTTTGCCTCATGAGGTCAAATTTTTGGTCAAATATTGTTATGTCTTCGTACTCAAACATGCAGGCACTAAAATCTGATAGGATACTTAAGCTTTCATTCTCTGTTTTCTTCTCTGATTTCTTCTTCTGTTTTTTCTTTCCCTTTGCATTCTCTTCATCCTTATCTTCATGTAGATGTTTGATGGCATTTTGCATGATGTGGAAGGTGCATAATCCATGCCATGCTTCGGCAAACACTGCTGCAACTGCCTTTTCCATTGCTGCGTCCTGATCTGTGTAGAAAGTTTTAGGTTGTTGTCCATTATGAGCTTTTAAAAAGGTCTCAAAAAGCCATTTGAAAGATTCAAATGTCTCATCATACATGAGAGTAGCACCAAAAACCACAGTTTCTCTAAAGTGATTGAATCCAACAAATAAACCAAAAGGCCTACTCTCCTTGTTCGTTCCAAAAGTTGTGTCAAAACTAACAACATCACTAAAATGTGCATAATCCATTATCATTTTAGCATCAGCCCAGAATATGTTGGCTATTTGTTCTTCACAGTCCATTTGCAATGCATATTGGAACGATGGATTCTCAGCAATTTTGTCTCGAAAATACTTAAGCATGCTACCTGCTTGTCCATATGCCATTTCTCTTTGGCGCTTGGTCCGCAAATAATTCTTGTGATCACGAAGGGTGTAGCTAAGATTAAGTGGACCACCAACTTGACGAGTAGCCAACTCATGAGCAGCTTTTGGTCCAATTCCAGCATCATCGGCTGTTTCAATTTCAAAAGCTTGTAAATCTGAAATTTTCCTTTGTGACACCATTAAGTGTAAGGTTTCCGGTAGGTGCAGTGCATGATTATGTTCCAAAACAAGCTTAGACACTTTTAAATTTCCATTCCCTCGATCCATTTTCAGATTCATGTGGACATGGCAATAAGTTCTAGTTTCAGCTCGAGGACATTTTGTTAGATGATCTCTTTTGTACGGCAATCGATGACCCTCATTTGCACAAACAAATTTGCATGATGTAATCTTGCCATCGGATGGTCTTTTGTTTGTATACCTTTTCTTGACATCGAAGCCTTGCTGTCCACCATAGCTAAGCCAAAATGCCCAAGCTTCATTTGAATTTCCAAATTCCATGCCAACGTGAGGTACCAAACCAGGTAGCATGTCTCTAGAAAAAAAAAAACATAACATGAGTAGTATGCAATTGCAAAAAAAAAGGATAAAAAACTATTACTGACTCCATATCTGATTGAGCAGGGGACTTATGCAATTGCAAAAAGAAAAAAAAAGAAAAATAAACTATTACTGATTCCAGATCTGATGCCAAACAGAATAAGCAAAGAGTATACATGGGACTGAAATAACAAAATCCATTTAAAACGTATTACAGAGGGGTTGTGTTACTCACTTGTTAGGATCACGATTCATTTGGTTAGCTTCCTTTCTATTGGCCTCTTCTTCCATCCCCATAGAACCCAATACAAGAGCAGAGCAACTCATCCCTCCAGCCCTCAGTAAGCCAGAGAATCGTCCACTCCGTGGATGGAATAAGCTAGGGATCACTTTTTGCCACCAACATCTGTGCAGTCTTCTCGCCGATGCCCTCGCCGATCCCGCCCTTGTTTTTGCGGCCGCGCGGCTGTCTGCGCAATCTGCCCGCGCTTTTTTCACTGACTCGCGCCTCTTTCATCATCGCTCGTGCTACAGAATTGGGCCGCAGCAGCCTTACGGGCCGATGTTTGTGCTGAATCTTTAGCTTTTTGCTTCCTACCGCTGGATCCGAAATGAAGCGCATCGGGCGCAAGTACGTCATAGGACGTAGTCCTCTCTAAGTTAGAGGATCCGATACGTCGATCGGGACTGCAGTTAATGAGCCCGGAAATGTAGGCCTGTACTACCTTGGGGTTCTGTTTCATGCTAATCTTTTTCCTCTTTGCTTTTTTGTCTTGCACGAGTATTAACTGCGTTTTCACGAATGATTCAAGGGCTGACATTTGGTGTCGTCGGAGCTGATCGTGGACGCGGTCCACTGTAACTAATCCATCAACTCATGCTCCTACACAAACTATAATCTCTTGACTCATGAGCCATAAGCACTAGAAATTCTTGTTTAATACCGACAATAGGCAAAAATTACTTATCTTTGCTCCATCCGACTGTGATAAACTTATGGCTGTCTACAAGGCATCCCATATGTCTTCAATTTGTAACATGTATTTAGTTGACACCTTTGCTTAAGTTATGGTGGCTCTTGTTGCAGCCATGTCTCATGGCGTCATGGACCTAGGTTTCAACTTTCATTTTTTTTTATATCTTATTTGTTTTTGCAATTTTTATCCTCAAGTTAAATTAAAACTCTTGTACTTATTGTAACATTTATTCAAAGCTCTCATTTTGTATGTTATTTAAAAAAAAACACTTTTAATTATGTTTGTTATTTTCATTGTATATGAGTCACTAAAAGAATAGTTTTCATGATTGATGAAACACTGTATATAATGGCTAGATACTCCTATCTTCAATATACCACCTTGTGTATGGGTCCATCCTTGTTATCAATTTGTCCATGTCTATAGAGTCATATTATGTGCAAAAAATTCAAATAACCCAATATTTTTAGTATACTGTACAATGTATTTAAAATATTTTTATATTAATAATGGAATTATATAGTTGAAAGTTCCTAATGGCTAGAGGGGGGGGTTGAATAGCCTATAAATTTTTTTTCAGGAACACTAAATACACCGGTTAGTGAGATAAGCGGCGAAGCCAATTTTGTGCTAGCCTACCGGGGTTGTAAGCCAACCTACCACATGCTAGTATCCTATCAACTAGGAACTCAAGCAACACTCTAATAAGCTACTAGCAATGAATGTAATTGTTGGTGCTAGAAATGGCGGTCCTAGCACCAACGAGTAAATTTATGGTGTGTGCTCCCAACTCCGGAAGGTGTGCAAGAAGGACACAAGATTTATACTGGTTCGGGCAAGAAAAAGCCCTACGTCCAGTGAGGGAGAAGGTCTTGTATTATCTTGCACCAAAGTGCTTGTAGGTAGGGGTGTACAAGCTGGTGGAGAGAGGGAGCTGGTCCCAAGTCTCGTGAGTGATTGAGGCTAGTGCCAATATCGTGTGAGTGGAAGTGCTCAGGGTTGCTTGTCTTTGAGGGGCCCTGGCCCTCCCCTTTTATAGCCGCAAGAGGAGTACAGGGGATCACATAGAGCGTCAGTGCGTGAGAAGTGGCTCTTCCCTCCTGGTTCGAGGCCTCGGAGCCCGCCATCCTCCTTGCGCCGAGGCCCTGGCGTGGGCTTTAGCACTGTAGGGCTGGCGCTGCAGGGCATGGGTGTGGCTGCGAGGAGTCGCATCCTCAGTCCTGACGCTGGAGAGAACGGCTGTCCCTGTGGAAGTTGATGGAGGGTTCGTGGGAGACGTGCCCGAACCCTGTAGCGTGCTGTAGCTTTGACTTGCTTCGGTTCCGAGGCTTGGAGGGCCTCAGCGCCCGCTGCCGTACGTGGAGTGGTTGGCACAGGAGAAGGCGGTCATCGGGGCAGTCGCCGCTCATTCCGGGCTCAGAGAACCCGGGGGGACTGTTGTTTGACCGGCGTTCCGTCTGGCCTGGCTCCCGTACGGAGGATGGCGCTGGGTGACGGCCCTTGGCGTGGCGGGCGGCACCTCGGAGCTTCGGCGACTTGACCTGGCAGAGAAGTTAGGCAACACAGTGCTCCACAGTGGCGGGCATGGCCACCACTGTGGAGGATAACGTGTCCTGAGCGCGGGTGAGAGCAGTGACAGGACAGCTCCCATCCCCTGCCATGGGATAACGTCACTCTGACACGGACTGTAGAGTGGCGGGCGGCGGATATACGTCAAGTCAGAGGCCTGGTTTGACCAGGGAGTGCGGCGCGCCCCGTCCGAGGCCTAGGCGCAGGGGCTCGGGCGGGGACGGAAAGCGGGGGCTCGTCCGAGGCCTCAGCGTGAGGGCTCGGGCGAGACGGAGGAGAAGCGCTTGGCTCGTCCGAGGCCTCGGCTGAGGGGTCTCGGTCGAGGCGGAAAGTTAGCGCCCGTCCGAGGCCTCGGCGGGGAGGCTCGGACGGGGCGGAGAGCAGTGGGCTGGGCCTTGGTGGGCCGCGCCTTGTCGTTGCACGGCCTGTTTTTGCGTTTGTTGGGCCCGGTTTATGCGATCTGTTTGGGGGCCCTAATTTTGGTACCCGACAGTAATTTCGCAAGGAAGGGAACCGAGGATGTGCAAACCGTGCCTTTGGGTGGGGACCAATCACCGTCTTGATTCAATACTAGAAACCCGAAGTGCAAAGCCAATCAATCAATCCAAGATGATCCAACCGAAGAGATGAAGCCAATATGATCACAAAGGATCAATCATAATTTGAACATTTTCTATTTTCTATTTTCCAATCCATCGAAGGTTCAATCCAAGCCCACACCTACAACATTTTCTATTTTCTCTGCTCTTCCTTCCCAATCTAACTAAACGGCAGCATCCAATCCAATATTATCCTGTTGCACGTGGCCAGAGAGTAAAGGTAACTAATATGCAAATTTGTAAGTATGTTATGGGCCTTATAAATTTTCTGAAAAATTAATAATATCTCAAGATGATGTCTTACTGTTATAATGTGCATACTAAAATATGCTAATCATGTTATTGGGAGCGACTTGGGAGAAGCTTAAGGTACTGAACCTATTGCTGATTGCTTGCGTTGTTTTCCAGTGTCATACTAAAGCAGTTTCTTATGCCTTAAAACTGGATATTCTGAATTTCTATACCTTCAATTGTATGTTATGTGAGCAAGGCGGCTATTATGGCATTTAGACCCTGCTTCTTTTTTTTTTTTGCCCCTTAACTTCTTTCTTTGCAAATTGCTTTGATTTGCAAATTGCTTCGATTATAGAAATTGATTGCTTCAGTGTAGCTTGCCTGTTTAAATATGAGGGTATTTTTTTTTTCTCGAATATCCAAAATGTTTGTGTATCATTCTATTAAGAGAGAGATGTGTTTACACGGCGCGCTCGAGGTGCACTAAGGAGGACAAAAAAAGTGTACAATACAAGCGTTGCCTCCCTAGTATGGGGCTCTATGGTGTACTACTCCGTACTAGACAATCTAGCTTGGCCGCCCTTGCGTCAATCCATTGGTCGGCGACATTCTTGATGGTCGCTAAGACCTATGGGACAGTGGCGGATGTCCTGCGGAAGCATCTGGCATTACGCTCTTTCCATAATTCCCAAGCCGCCAGTGCGAATAGAGTGTCCGCGCCTCGCCTCTTGTCCCCGTTCCATCGGGCTCTCCAAGAACTCCACCAATCCAGGAATATGAGGGTATTCTGACTCCATGATATTGCGGTCATGCATATTTCATACTTTGATTGTTTACTGCCTGCACAATAGCTTTTTCATTTGTTCTTGAATGAGAGTAGTTTCCAACTTTCCATGCTCATATGCTTGTGAGCTTTTTTTTTTTTTTTTTTTTTTTTTTTTTTTTTACAATCACCAAGAAAGCTGAGCCATGTACATGGTACATGAGCGACGAACACTATTTTAATATAATGTTGCTTATAAGGACTAAATGTTGATATGCAGACAACAATCATACAATCCAGAATATATATGGTCTTACAAGCTATTTGGTGATTCTGAAGCTTGTTCTCTATCTATTCACAATCTACTTCAAGCTCAAATAGAGAGCGGGTTGACGTTGTCAGTGGAAAGGCCATGCCGCTTTATGCGGTCTCAGGTGATGACCATGGTGAAACAGGTGGAGCTGATGGATGCAGCTACGGTTCTTATCTAAACCAATTGTTCCCTATGATACTTGAGATACAGAGACAACTAGCATTGCTTCGCAAATCACGCTAGATACAGACAACTCTTGACATTGTGATATCATTTTGTTTTACACCTCGATCTGTCAAAGGTCTTCAGTGAGCAATTTGACATTATGTGGTACGCTATATCTTATGCATTATGCTTTATCTCCAATTAACATTATTTTTTTCTGAATCCATGTGTTTGATATTCACTTAAAACTGACTGTTTTCTACGTGCAGTGCTCAAAACTAAGAGATGTGCTCAACATTTTTTTAATGCCCCATCTTACCTACTCCCTCCGTCCCAAAAAAAAAGAGTATCGTTTTAGACTTTCGTGGACATCGTGTTTGACCATTCGTCTTATTTAAATTTTTTTTGTATAAATATCATCTATCTTGTTATAACTTATTTTATCATTAGAGATACTTTAATAATAATTTATTTATTTTATAATATATATAAATTTTTAAACAAGACGAATGGCCAAACGCTGTTTCTGAAAAAAAAGTTAAAACGACACTCTTTCTCGAGACGGAGGGAGTACATCAATAAGCATATAACATCAGCTGCTGCAAATGAAGAACTGGACAACCTGATCACTACCAGGTGACTTCACACGAGCTCGGCGTGTTTGTAATACTGTGGCAGGGAAACATGCTATTAAATACATCATTTCACTCCCTTTATTCAAATTAGAACTATTGGATATTTGGAGAAAGCTCCAAATAGAGTTTTGACTGCAATTTGTTACCATGTATTAGTATTACCCTTGATTATCAAAGGCATAAGACAAGAAATGGATATATTTTAAGACAACTTTACTTATTTACATCCACATGTTTATCCCCATGTCTACTGAAGTGCTATAACTATAACGACTACTTTACTAAGTCAATTTTGATAATAACTTTGGCTTACCCAGAGAGGCCGCCTCCGGCTCCCCCGTCGAGCTGCTCCCCGGCGTGGCGGGCGTGGGCATCTCAACGGTGCGCCCCCCTCCTTGCGGGCGCCGCCGCCAGTGGCCTTAGGCGCAGCAGGCGCAAGAGGGACGCCACGACGGCAAGGGGGCTTGCCGTGCAGCGGCGAGGAGCCGGGCGCAGCGGCCACGCGGATTCCCGTTCACCAGCGGCTAGGACCTCGGCGGGTGGCCGCTGCCCGGGCGCCCGGCGGGTGGCAGCATGTGCTCCCATAGCGGCCTGAGCCCCGGCGCAGAGGGGGCAGGCCTTGGCGCCGCTAGGAGGCTAGCGGGAGGGCAGCCGGAAGGGCCCCAGGAAGCTTCCGGCGGAGGTCAGCGGGCGCTGCCTCAACTGCCTCTCCACGACCCACCGCGTCACCACCCGCAAGCTTCTCCAGCGCTGCTTCAACTGCCACAGCTTCCGGCACCTGACGCGGGGCTGCAAGAGGCCTCGGACGACTGCCGGCAACAACACCGGTAGGAGGAACGATGGCCGCTTCATGTGGCAGCAGCGTGGGAATAGCTTCGAGGACCCAGCCAGCGAAGCGGGACCCCTCCACTGCCGGACTCTCCGGGAACGCCATGAGACGCCCACGGAAGGACTCCATCGCCGCCGCCATCGCCTGACCGAGCAGATGGCTCTGACCTCGATAGCGCGCCGCCTGGCTCTGCCTCCTCGTGGCCTCGAGAGACTTGCTGCCTCATCCAGCGGGATTTTGGGATCGACAATGCCGAGGCTAGCCTACGGTTCTTACTCGTCACCTAGACACGGTGCGGGACGACCGCCATCACCGTCGATGACGTTAGGGAGGCCATCGCTGCGGCAACAGGCGTTTAGATCGACAACATCGTCCTCCGGCACTTCTACCCGTCTACCAGTCATCATCCTCTGCACCTCCTAGCCGGTCAAAGACCGGGTGCTCTTGGCGTCACTATTGCCGGTGGGAGCTACCGGCTCGTCTGCTGCCTTGGGCGCGGCCGGCGCTTCCGACATCTCCTCGCTGCTGTTCCACATGTCCGTCATCCTCGAGGGGATCCCGCCCCACGTGTGGAGGGAAGACACCGCGGCCAAGATCCTGGTTTAACATTAAAGATCGAGTCTAGCAGTAGATCAGCATGGGTACAGTGACATTGCAGTAACAAGTGCTCCTATACAGTTTCTACTAGATCCGAGAGGGAGAGAGATAGCTAGGGTTCATTACCGACCGAAGTCGTAAGGGGTAGTCGGAGCAGCGGTGGCCGGTGGCGCAATAGAGTTGGACGTCTCAGTGTTCGTCATGGTCACCGGTGGCTCGGGGTCGTCGGTGATGGCCTGGGGAAGAGTGACGGGCATCGGAGTCCGGCGGTGGTGACGTGAGTCGTGCGTGGTCCAAAGGTGTGGCCCGAGGAATGACGGGGCTTCCGTCGCTGCCGCGCGCCCTTTCTTGATCGGATTAGGGTTTGTCGATGGGAGAGACGGCTCGCGGTGAACTTCGTACTGTGAGCAGTCAGCCCCTACCCCTATTTATATTGCGCAGTGCGACGGGGGCCCACCAGCCATGTATTGGGCTGGGCGCCTCCGATTAGGGCACGAGATCAAGGCCTAAAGGCCATTGGGCTGAGTGGACAGAGAGATCATCCTAACAATCTCCCCCTTAATCTCACCATATTCTTTAACTGTACTTTTTCTCATTTCATCATAGATTAGTGCATAGAACATGCTTCATCATCACAGTCAATCGTCAATAGATTTAACAGCCACAATGTACATCTACGTTTCGAAACGTATACTTTCACTTGGGCCCTTCAGTCTAGGAATCAAAGGCTTTCCTTTAACCCCATGCTGGCTACGTGTTCCCTAAACACGTTGGGTGGTAAGCCTTTCGTTAGTGGATCCACGAGCATCTTATCTGTACTTATATGCTCGAGACTTGTTGTTTGATCTCGGACTTTATCCTTCACAACATAATACTTTATGTTAATGTGTTTGGCAGCACCACTTGATCTATTGTTGTGAGCATACCGCATCTTGTCGGATTATTATCGCAGTACAACTTTAGTGGCCTATAGATGTCGTCAACCACTTTCAAACCAGGTATGAATTTCTTTAGCCAATTCACCTGCCAAGTTGCCTCATAACATGCTACAAACTCAGCATACATTGTGGACGATATAGTGACGGTTGGTTTGGAGCTTTTTCATGATATTGCTCCTCCAAATGAGTAAACACATAACCGGATGTGGACTTTCTTTTGTCTCCTGCATAATCAGAATTCGAAACATTGTTATGTGCAAGGAATCTAATCTTCTATGCATTAACATGAAGCCTTTTGTGCCTTGCAAATAATGCAAGACCTTTTTACCAATTTCCAATATTCTAGTCCCGATTGCTTTAAAATCTGCCAAGTAACCCGGTAACAAATGCTAAGTCAGGGCGTGTGCACACTTGTGCATATTGTAAGCTTCCGACAGCTAAAGCATATGGAACCGCTTTTATCTGATCGAGCTCATACTGGTTCCTGGGGCACTGAAAATTCCCATATCTATCACCCTTGACCATAGGTGCAGGTGAAGGCTTACACGCATGCATACTATATCTTTTCAGAACCTTTTCTAAGTATGCCTTTTGCGATAATCCTAAAACCCCCCTTTCTTATATCTCGGTGTATCTCGATGCCTAGAACAAATGATGCTTCACCGAGATCTTTCATATCAAATTTTAAGGACAAGAATTCTTTTGTCTCCTTTAGTAGACTGACATCACTACTTGCAAGTAAGATATCATCCACATACAAGATTAGAAAAATGAATTTCCCATTCTTGAACTTTGTATACACATAGTCGTCCCTCGACATTTTTTATAAACCTAAACTTCTTAATAGTGCCATCAAACTTTAAATACCACTTGTGCGGGCGCTTGTTTCAATCCATAAATGGACTTATTTAAGCGGCATCCCACTTCTTTTTTTTTCTTCCACGACAAAACCTTTTGGTTGTGCCATGTAAACATTTTTCTCTAACTCACCGTTGAGGAAAGCCGTCTTTACATCCATCGATGTTACTCTAAATCATAATGTGCTACTAGAGCCATTATGATTCTGAAGGAATCCTTACATGAGACTAGAGAAAAGGTCTCATTGTAATCAATCCCTTCTCTTTGCGTAAAGCCTTTTGCCACAAGTTACGTTTTGTATCTTTCTACATTTTCTTGGGAGTCATATTTTATCTTGTAGACCCAATCGTAGCCTCTTGTTTTGGCTCCTTTAGAAATTAACTCCAAGTCCCAAACATCATTAGTACTCATTGATCTCATCTCATCTTCCATGGCCTCAAGCCACTTGGACGAGTGATCACTTCTCATGGCTTGTTCAAATGAGGTGGGATCATCCTCCATTTGAAACTTTTTAGTGTTATACAGTTCATAATCCTCAGGAATAGCTGATCTTCTAACTCTTTGAGACCTTCTCGGACCATCATCAGATGGCTTCTATTCTATCGGGGCTTGCTGTTGTTCTTCCTCATGTGCAACATCAGCTTCCATGGGTTCCTGAAGAACAGGTTCCACATGTTTACTTGGTATTGCCATAGGAGAACTAACAACAGGTGCTGTCACTACAGTGTCTTATACTGTTGGTGCAGCAGGAACAGGTAGCAAGAAAAATGGTTCCTGAATCATCGGAGTGGGTACATATACCCGCTTCTCCTCAAGATCAATTTTTCGCACTGCCTCACTCCCCCTGATCAGCTCATTCTCTAAGAACACAGGTGTCTCATTTCTACAGACTTTGTATATCTGTCTAAATAGTAGAAACAAAAACCTTTTGACTTTTTAGGATAACTAATGAAATAGCAACTCATACACTGCCTCACTCCCCCTGATCAGCTCATTCTCTAACAACACAGGGTGTCTCATTTCTACAGACTTTGTATATCTGTCTGAACAGTAGAAACGAAAACCTTTTGACTTTTTAGAATAGCTAATGAAATAGCAACTCATTGTTTTAGGATCCAGCTTCTCAATGTTTGGGTTAAAAACTTTGGCCTCAGCAGGGCTCCCTCACACATGCAAGTGATTTAGTGAGGGTACTCTCCCTGTCCAAAACTCATACGGTGTTTTAGGCACCGACTTACTTGGTACTCTATTTAGAATATGAATGGCGGTTTTTAACGCCTCCATCCATAGACTCAGTGGCAGAGTTGAATAACTCATCATACTGCGCACCATATCTATTAGGGTACGGTTGTGCATTTCAGCCACTCCATTTTGCTGAGGCTCCCTCGGTGTAGAGTACTGAGCAACTATGCTATTTTTCTACAAGAACTTTATAAAAGGACTAGAAATTTGGCCATATGGGGTATGTCACCCATGGTACTCTCCACCACAATCAGATCAAACTATTTTAATCTTTAAGTTGTGTTGATTTTCAACTTTAGCCTTAAAGATCTTGAATTTATCCAATGCTTCCGATCTCTCTTTAATTGAATAAATATAGCCATAACGAGAGTAATCATCTGTGAATATTATAAATGAGTCATAACTATCCACACTTTTGATAGGAAACGATCCACAAATATCAGTGCAGATTATCTCTAAGATTCCTGCGCTTTATTTGGCATCTTTTTTGATTTGCTTTATATACTTTTCTTTAATGCAATCTATGCATTGTTCTAGATCTAAGAACTCTAATGGAGGAAGAATCTCATTTTTTACTTATCTTTCTATTCTCCCCCTCGAAATATAGCCTAAACGACAGTGCCATAATTTCGATGACGCATTTTGAGTTCTCTTTCACTTTCTATTCACATTTTTCGACGAGGATACATGCTCATTCACATTTGCATCACTGACAACATTCACATTATCATAAAAAGATAATAAATAAATATCTTCTTGCTCAAAGGCAAGACCAACACATTCATTATTAATAGTATTTCACAGTTGCCATTTCTAAAATGACAACTATAACTGTCTTTATCCAAACGTGAAACACTAATCAAGTTTCTATGCAATGATGGAACGAATAAAACATATCTAAGAAACAATGTAAAGCCATCAGGGAGCTGTAGAGGAAGATCACCAACAACTTCAACATCAGCTCGAACTCTATTGGCGACTCTAACCCATCTTTCGCTTTTTTGTATGGTCCTTATCGAACGGAATCCCTTTAAACAATTTGCAACATGAACAGTTGCACCAGAGTCAATCCACCAAGTAGATTTATCATATTGTATATATAGAGATTCATTTACAAATGTAATAATATTCTCACCTCTGTTTGCCATGATCATTTTTAGGAAGTCAGTGCAATCCCTCTTGAAATGATCCTTCTTCAAGCAGTGAATGCACTGATTAGGGTCCACAACCCTCTGTTCTTTGTTCTTTGTTTCTTTGAGGCCTGTATTGCATTGGCTTCTTTCCATGTGTCTTTGAGGAGCCAGGATTGCCATTGCCTTTCTTGTCCTTCACATAGTTAGTAGAGCCACCATGTGAAGCCTCTGTTAGTAGAGCCACCATGTGAAGCCTTTATCCTGTCCTTCTCTTGGACACACATAGCTATAAGCTTATCCAATGACCATTCCTTAGGGTTGGCATTGTAGTTTACAACAAAAGTTTTGAACTCCTTTGGCAAAGAAATAAAAATCAGATGGATAAGGAATTTATGTGAGATAGCCAAATCCTTATCCATTGGTTTGAGCTTAGATGCCAAAGTGTTCATCTTCAATATGTGGTCTCTAACACCACCACCAGTATACTTCTCAGTCATCAACTGCTTGACCACCTGAGTAGCATATGTTTTTGAAGAGCCAGTGAACTGACTCTTCAACCTCTCTAGAATCTCAATGACCGTGTCACATTCTGGTATTGAGTTCAGGATAGCAGGATCAACAGTGTTCTTAACAACTGCACACAACTTCTTGTTGGTCTTTTCCTACTTAACCCGCTCAATATCATATTTCATCTTTTTGGGAGCAAAGTCTCTCTCCCGCTTTTGCCAATCGGCATCACTCTCACCTTGCTCCCTCACAGGCTCCTGGAGCTCTGTGGGACGAGGGTCAGTGAGTATCCAATCTACCTCAGTCAACATAAAGGCTAGATTAATTTTCTTTCACCACTCAGTGTGTTTATCCCCCTTGAGAGGCGGGATGTCCTTAACCATATTCATCAAGGTGTACCCTAAAAAACATAGTTCAAAAAAATAGCGAGAACATATAAAACATAGTAAATGAACTGCTTTTACACATTATAACTAAATCACCGTTGGGCAGAAATAGAAATAATGCATAAACCATCAATTAATATATTATAATATTGCTATTTATCAACGTTGGTTAGAAAAATAGCAATATTATAATCTCTAAAAATCATATCCATTTTTCAAAATTAAATTCTCTCATTGGTTCAAATTTAACAATAAAAATGATAACATTAAATACGCAGCGGAAACATGAAGTACAATCCCAAAATTATTAAATTCAGAAGCATTTTAGGTACTTTATAAATCTCTAAAATTGTTAACATGTTGGTGAAAAAAATTACAGAGATTTCAATTCAAATTGCATCTAAATTCATCAAATCAATGCCTCTAAAATTAATAAAATGAAACTGAACTGTACTGAGCATTTTGGCCCCAAGGCATGCTTTCTTTGTGCGTCTTGTGATGGCGCTCTAGCGGCTGCCAGCCACCACGAGCCTGCTGGCGAGCGGCCCATAGCCACGCCACGGCGGCTTCCCTTGCCCAACGACTCAGCGAGGCCCATGCCAGCCCAGCCAGCAGAGGCAACGCTAGTGCTTGTGCCGACGCCCCGTGCCCAAGCCGCAAAGCTGGGCTGGGCCGGAATTCGGCCGTGAGCCAAGCTGCCCCGGCCCGGCGCCAGGTGACGGGCAGATCTCGACCGTCCATTGCAATCCGGCGATGTAGCGTGAGTTTCATAGGAACAAAAACCGCCCACGGCCGACTCAAACCCTAACCCTAGGCCATTCCAACATTCCTCCAATTTCCTGCTCTGCAGCCGACAGCGGCCGCCCAAGGCTCGCTGGCCGGCGACGAGAGGAAAGGCTGCCTCCAAGCACTAAGCCCAGCCCGGCCCCTCGCCTTTCTTTCTCTTCCCCTCTTGCCAACGGCTGGCAAAGCAGCAGCGCGGCACGACCGCCCGGCGTCCGGCTGCCGCCCGAGAGCTGACCGGAGTAGAGGAAGACGGTGGCGCCGCCCGGGCCCCTCGCCGGGCGCTCGCCCCTAGCTGAACGCTGCTGCCGCCGGGTGGCTACACAAATGTGCCCAATTCACGTCGTGCGGCAAAAACACCGGCGGCGGCCGTGGCCCGCACGCCGGCGAACGGCGGCGCCCCCTGTTCGCATGCCGGAGGAGACAGCCCGCAGCGTTACGCTCCGCCTACCGGCGGTGGTGACAGCGAGGTAGGGACCCAGGTGAGCCCTTTCTCCTCTCCATCCATGTTTCTAGTTAGGGTTAGGTTACAGTTGAGATCCGAAACACAAAACTCGAATCCCCTCCCTCTTGATGCTACCCAAGCTAGATCTACTCACTAGTAGGCTAACTGATACCAATGTTAACATTAAAGATCGAGTCTAGTAGTAGATCAGCATGGGTACAGTGACATTGCAGTGTATAAACAAGTGGTCCTATATTGTTTCTAGTAGATCCGAGAGGGAGAGAGATAGCTAGGGTTCGTTACCGACCGAAGTCGTAAGGGGCAGTCGGAGCAGCGATGGCTGGTGGCGCAGTAGAGTTGGATGTCTTAGTGTTCGTCATGGTCACCGGCGGCTCGGGGTCATCAGTGACGGCCTGGGGAAGAGTGACAGGCGTCGGAGTCCGGTGGTGGTGACGTAGTCGTACGTGGTCCAATGCAGCGGCGAGGAATGGTGGTGGGTTCCCATCGCTGGCTGCGCCCCTCTCTCGATCGGATTAGGATTTGTCGGTGGGAGTGATGGCTCGCGGTGAACCTCGTACTGTGAGCCGCTGGCCCCCACCCCTATTTATATTACGCAGTGCGATGGGGGCCCACTAGCCATGTATTGGGCTGGGCGTCCCCGATTAGGGCGTGAGGTCAAGGCCCAAAGGCCGTTGGGCCAAGTGGACAGAGAGATCATCCTAACACCTGGCGCCGACATGCTGGGCGAAATCCGTTGACATGGAGACGGCGTCGGGCAATGACCTCTCCGCCTTCAAGGGAAGGCCTGGACCGCCAACCCTTCCGCAATCCCACAGGTATGCTGGCTCGGCGTTGCAGAGGCAGAAGCCCCATGCTAACTCGTCGCCGGCGGCACGACGGCGCAGCCATACCTCAGGGAGAAGAAGATGTTAGGGTACAAGGTACTCATCCACATCAAGGCCATCATCGACTTCTCTCCTACCACTCCTGTCCCAGACGCGCCACCGCCCCACGAGGACCACGAACGCCGGCACGACGGCAACCCCGACACCACCAACTCGGGCACCAGGCCACGGCTACACATTTTCCATTGCACCAGGGGCATTCCGGACGGCATCAATGGCAACGCACACAGCAGCGGCGGAACACGCGGCCGCGGTCGCGGACAGGCCCACGCAGCCCTAGGCACACGCAGTGTTCACAAACGAGGGTGGGCCACAGCCAGGGCACGTCAGCAAGGCCGGCGTCAGCCCCCATGTCAAAAGGAAAAGCAATGGCGTCTGCGTGTGGCTCGCCAGGAGGCTGGAGCCCCGGACCCACCTGCTGTTCAAATTTTGAATCACCCAATCCTCTCCAGGGAATCTGCCTAGATGCCTGATAAAGAAAGCAAAGCGACCTGTCTCCACCTGGCTGACAGCCTCGCACTCAGCCTCAGATCCCTCGGCTCCGGCAACGACAAGGAACCCCGGTGGACCCCATGCTCCTCCAAGCAGGGGACGTGGGGCGTGGCTCTGTTCCACCGTCTGGCACACAGATCAGCGCCGACCCAGCTCCTGGTCCCGGAAAGCCTTCATCAGGCCAAGCGCCAGCAAGCCTAGGTGAGGTGCTGCCGTGCTGGCCTCGCCCCGCCCGCAAGATGGCCCAGCAGGTCTAGCTCCTAGGCCCGAAACGCCTTCTGACGTCTAAGCGCAAGCTGCCCAGGCAAGGTGCTGGCCTCGCTCAGCCCGCAAGACGACTCAACAGGCCCAAATGCAATTGCTGCATCGACTCCTAGGCAGGCCAACCCAACACAGGCAGTGGGTTCACCGTTCAAGCAGGCCGGCCCACCTTCCACGGATGGCGGCCTTGTGGAGTCCCCACAGGACGACTGCTTCCCGTCCGCCCAGACCCAATCCTAGAACTCCGGTGCAATCCAGCCGCCCCTGGAAGTCGCCTCGGGGACAGCGGATACGACGACCGAGGCGGGTAGCCGAGGAAGCTCGGCCGGCGCCAAACTAAAGCGCTTCACCGCCCACATCTTCTAGAAGGCCACCTCACCGCTGTTGCCGTTGAAGGATCAGGATATGCCTACAGTCAAGCTGCCAACACGAAGCCGACGAATCGCGGCCCAGCCTCTGTCTAGAGTGCCCGTCTCAAAGCGCGGCGAGGTGCTCGTCATGAAGCGTCTGGGAATGCTCCAAGAGCCACCCAGGCCATTGACGGCGACAAAGGAAGCATATGACAGCATTTTCATCGGCCAGTTGAGCTCGTCGCATGCGGAAGCCATGAGAGAGCTCTTCCCGGACTCCGATCGTCCGGCGCGGCCAAGAAGACGCGGCGCCTCGCGCGCCTAGACGTCTGCCCACATCCACGTCGCAGCCATTCATGGATAACATAACTGTTGTTTACTGGAACACGCGGGGGATGAACGACGCAGCCCGGCACGACTGCGTGCGCACGATCGTGCAAGAGGAAAGGCCACATGTGGTCTGCATTGTAGAAACAAAACTTGAATCTGTATCCCAAATGCTTGTATTCTCCATGCTGGGAATGAACTTTATTGGCTATGCCTTTGTGCCGGCTGCTGGAACTTGTGGTGGTATCCTGGTCGCGGGCCGGAGCCCCGACGTTAGTCTCATAGATGTGCACATTGGCTGCTTCTCAGTCACTGTACAGGTCCGCAGCTCCATTGAGCACCAACAGCCATGGTCGACGATGGGGTCTACACCGCGCGCTTGGCATATAGGGCGCTGTACCTTGCTTCACACCCCATCCCTGGGTGCGATAGGCTATGGGGAACATGGGCGCCACTCTGCGTCAAGATCTTCCTATGGCTTTCCCTGTGTCGGCGACAATGGACAACGGACAGGAGGAGGCACCATGGACTAGAGGCCCCAGACAACTGCTTTCTATGTGACCAGGAGCCGGAAACAATTGATCACATCATCGCTTCATGCTCCTACTCTCGGCAAGTCTGTTGGAACATCCTCAACGCACTTGGGCCAGATACCTCCAAGCGCAGTTCATCCTGCAATGGTGGAACGCTTGGAAGACGCGATGGAACAGGGACAAGCGGAAAGGAGCGACACCTTATTCGCACTGGTGGCATGGGAACTGTGGAAAGAGCGTAATACGAGATGCTTCTGTAATGCCGCCTCCCCTATGTCACAAATCGTATCGATCATCAAACACGTCGCCAACCAATGGGTTCTGGCCGGGGCATGTAAGTTAGGTTGTCTAGTACGTGAGTAGTCACCTGTGGAGCTCGCGGTTAGGGGCAATGCATATCACAATTTTAGAACACCTCTAGCTCTCATCTTTGTAATTTTCAAATCCTTCTTAATACAAAAGATACACAAATCTTTTGCATATTCGACAAAAAAAAAATCACAACCGTCCGCTCAAAGATGGGGCGGCGTTGCCGCGCAGGTTTTATAGTACACGATAGGAATTCCTACATGATAACTTATGGGCATCTAGCACGGTTGCACAAAGTCCAAATCCCAGACTTCGGCCCCCACACATTGCGCGATAGCCCAAGCCCAGCTTTCTTAATAAACCGGCCCCATGGATACTAAGGCCCATAAAAAGGCACGTCCAGGAAAACGGTAGAAATACAGGGGCAACAAGGTCTTTTCCTTCCAATCCCGGCCTCCTCTCTCCACTCCCGGCGACCTCGCCGCCGGCGTGGCCATGGACCGGTGGACCGGCGTCCTCCACGTTCCACTTTCCCGAGGCAGACCCCTGTTCCGCGTCGCCGCCTCACTCTTCCTCTCGCCCGCCAAAACGCTCACCGTAAGGCCAAAACTCTGCCCCTGCCCTTTCTTTTTCCCTTTCCTCTTCAGATAGCAGAGTTCAGACATTAGCCTGCTGCCTGCCTCACCTACAGAACCTGAACTCTCTGATGGCAGCAGGTTCCACGGGTCAACGCGATTCTTGCGAGCGACCGCGTCCGCGGCACCGGCAATCCGGTGATCGAACGGCTCTCGGACGCCGCCCACCTAGCTGGGGTCCTCGCCAGGAAGCTCCCTGGGGAGACCAATGTGCGGGTGGTCGACGCCGCATGCTTCGCTGGGCCATTTGCGGTGTACCGAGAACTTGTTCTGACCGTGGACGGCGCTGGAGACCTGAAGGGGTATGAACCCACTGGCGTTCCGGCCGCTGCCGGTGTTGCCAACATCCTTGCACACAGCATCGGTGAGGTATAATGTTTAGTGAATTCAGCAGATACGAATTTTTAGCACAAACCATCTTTAGTCAGCTGCAAAGATCATCGGATTGCTGCATAGTTTGGCTTCAGGGTGGACCCGTCAAGACGTTTATATTAACATGCAAATGCAATCAAAGATACTTTTCCCACTGCTTGTAGAGCTGTAGTGGATTCTGTGCTATGGTTAGATTTCCTAATGCAGGAACTGTGGGGGAAATGGTATTTTTACTACTTTTCAGTAATTAACATGGTATTCAAAGCTTTAAGCTGCTATTGTAGCACTCCTGAACTAATTTGTATTGAATATATCTTGGATTTTCTATTGGGATAAGGTGGTGCCATTTTAGTAACTTGACGACAAACTAGTTTGTTTCCTTCTTTGTTCTAAGAATGTGGATTGAGCCTCGCTCATTTGGTTCACGTTTGCTGAGATAATGCTTAGGTACTGATGACATAATGTTCCAGTTTACTTTGTAAGAATGTTGATTGAGCCTCACTCATTTGGTTCACGTTTGAGATAATGCTTAGGTACTGATGACATAATACTCCAGTTTACTTTGTAAGAATGTTGATTGAGCCTCACTCATTTGGTTCACGTTTGCTGAGATAATGCTTAGGTACTGATGACATAATGCTCCAGTGAAGGCGGGTTTTTTTTTTGCCCTTAAGGCACATGTCCTCGCGTTGTGCACCACACGTTTCGCATTGTGATGTGCGCACAACAGGAGCTTTTGCCGTGCACACATCTCAATGCGAAACATGTGGTGCACAATGCGAGAGCATATGCCCTTAATGACAAACTTTACTTTCCCATGCTCCAGTTTACTTTGTATAATCGACTGTTGCTTGATAAATTCAACCATTTGCATCGGCAATGGACAAAACCTGCTGACCGGTGTAATATTACTACAGTGCTCAAGCTAGATGCTTGCTTTCTTTAACTCCAAAGTTATTTCTTATCAGCATGCTTTTTGCATACTGGGACATTTGGAAGACCGCCATCATTTCAATATTTTTTCATGCCGTTATTATGTTGATATATTGTGTTTATATGGTTTCGAATTTTTCTAATGTATCTGACCTAAACTGAAGTATTCAAGTTGTATTTTCTTCCTGAAGTAATCCTAGCTGTATATTCCTTTTTAGGTAACCATGTTTGAATTTTCATTCTGTATCTTTCTTATAGTCATGCCATCAGGGTGAACTTCATCATACTATAAGACACCGTACTTTTCCATCCTCCTCTTTAATCTTTTCCCCACATATTATTTGATTAACAGATACAAAATCGATTCTTGGGGTTCTCAGCAAAGGATTCGGCTATCAATCAGCATCCTTCAGCATCATTGCCATCCTACTCTCCTCCTAGGACTATCATCCTTGGCTTCAGCAAGGGTGGAGTTGTTGTCAACCAACTTGTGACAGAACTTTCTCGTTGGGCATCAGAATCAATGAAAAACTCAGTTGAGGTTTCGGGACGAAATCCATCTCATTTGACCCAGAATCTCTTGGTTCTCATCCTTGGCTTCAGCAAGGGTGGAGTTGTTGTCAACCAACTTGTGACAGAACTTTCTCGTTGGGCATCAGAATCAATGAAAAACTCAGTTGAGGTTTTGGGACGAAATCCATCTCATTTGACCCAGAATCTCTTGGTTCCTACTTCAAGCAGTGACGTATTATCGATTATTTCTGAAATCTACTATGTGGATGTTGGCCTCAACTGTGCTGGAGCATATATAACTGACCATGCAGTGATCAAGAGGCTATGCGATTATGTTGTGCATGCTGGTAAGAACCTCCGCTTTGTCCTTCATGGTACTCCAAGGCAGTGGTGCGATCCGAACCACTCATGGATCCGGAAGGAGAAAGACATGATGCTCCAGGTACTTCGAGATGAGGCTCAGAGGAGTGAGCGAAGACGTGTTTTCTGAAAAGTTTTATTTTGAGGGTAGACCTCGCAGCCTGCTGATGCATTTTGAGATTTTGGAAGCAATGGACATAAGCTGATACTCGGCCCGCAGCTTGTGGCCTTGTATTTTCTCCGTAGCATTTGCTAAAGATAATATAAATGTGAATATAATTGAACTTGAGGGTAGATGCTACTTTACTTCATGCTAAATTTAAGTTAGTGCCATTCTGTTTGTTGTCTTTTACAAGATACTACAAGAGAAATCATAGTTGTTTTTTTTTGAGCTGTCACTTGGGGATCCCCACCTGAATATATATTGATATAAAATCAACAACATCGTTTTTGGGGAAAAACGAGGTAAAACCCTTTCGTCCGGTTAATTTTGGGAAACCGGACAAAAACCGGAACAGCAGCTCCAGCACCGAGGCGAGGTTGTGGCACATCCACGAGTAAGAAAAGACAACACGCCCTGGCATAGGAGCGAAAGGTGGCGCAAATACTGTTGTGAAACGACACCAGTTCACCAACAGGCGTCCATTCACTGATGATCTCATCCATCCGTACAAGCAGTTAGGATTAGTATGATTGATTAGCAGTTAGTCATGTTATTCACGTCACTTTGTTCGAACAGTTGTGTCCTTTGGACACACCCCTTCATATGTATATATATCTAAGAGATCAATGAAGATATTAGTTGTTCCCAAATCACTGTTCATTTACATTCACTTTCAACACGTTATCAGCACTGTTGCTCTCAAGAACAGGAGAACGGCGCCCAACCAGAGGCACAAGCCTCTGAACCCCCATCGGTAAGCATGGCTAAGATCGACTTACCGTCACCGCGCCGCTCGTGGTTTGTTCTTTGCACCGCCGCGCCCGGTGGAGTTAAATCGTGGCCCGGTCCGCCGCCATGGCCACCATGGACAGCGCCGCAGCGTGTTCGGCGCCTTGGGCCTCGTGTTCGCCGCAACGCTGGCAATGGAGGCTCTGGTCGCTTCGCCGCCTCTTCGACTCCGCTGTTCGTGGCATCCGTGTAGATGCTTTGCTCGTGGCGTCAATGGAGTCCGATTCGTGCGTGGCCGCCCGGGCTTCTCCGCTCATCGTCCGTCTGCAGAGCCAGCCACCATCCCTCGCCTTGGCGAGGACGGTATTGGCCCCAGCAACGCTGCACCGAACAATGTCGAAGCCCCGGCGCCACCGGTTGTCGAAGCCCCGGCGCCGCGCGTCGATGCAGCGAGTGGTCGCGCCCGCCTATGCCCCCATGGAGCCGATGTCACCGGCACCGGCACCAAAGCGCTTCTGGTGCGACTTTTTGCAAGGAGTTCACGCTGATGCCGCTGCACGCTCGAGTACAACTACTCGCTGCCGACGCCGACGGCAGCCTCTCCTACTCCGGTGGCGACCGGCAACGGCGTTCCCCCTTCGATCCATGGTTCCTCGCCACGCAGGCTGCTCCAGCGGCGCGCGGTTGAAGAAGAGGAAGTGGTGACCGGCCCCAGCATCGGCTACCTCATCAATCCAGGCGGCACGCGTGCAGCCAGGACCGGCGTCCCCACCGTACTACATCATGGACCTTGCTGGCTCCTCCGCTCCTCCTCCAGCAGCAGCACTGTCTTCTCTCCGCTTGCGGCGGAGGCCGCTGCCCGCATGAAGGAGCACGCCCTCCCGGAGGAAGGCACGGCCACCACGCCCCGGCGCCTCCGGCGCCTCCTCGCCCGAGTGGCGGCAGTCGACAGCGTCCCGGCCTTCGTCGCATTGGCACCTGGAATCCGACTGATCTCGGCCTGCCATCCGCGGAGATGCTGAACAAGGGCTCCTATGGCAGCGGCTTCTACTCTCCCGATGAGGGGAGTCTTCTTCCAACTGAATCAGGCGAACGGCAGTGGCGTTGTGGTGAGTGGCGGCGGAGCAGTCAAGTGGTGGCGGCGGCTTCCTGTGTGCAGCGGCGTGGGGCATTTAGGGTTGGAACCCTGCTGCCTCTCCGATCTGCCTCTGTATGCCGTCAAGATGGCCCAATGGCCTGCACCCTGATCTTGTTTCCTGCTGCTCACTACACGCCCGATGGGCCATGCTGAGCCCAAAATGAACGTGAATTCATTCCATTCCTATGGCCGGCTAGCTCATTGTCTTTACTGTTTTATTTAAGTTTCAGCAAT
>JADLZL010007033.1:0-110287 GCA_015844335.1 Chrysopogon serrulatus | reverse complement strand
TCCCCAGCGCCACCTCCGTCCCGCCCAGCTCCATGGGCGCCGTGGCTTGATGATCCGAACCCTAACGTGCTGCTGCGAGCTTGAACCAGAACCAGGCCAAATAAAATAAGGAGCTAGCCGCGATGAATTTTGGTCTGGCTAGTATCTGTCTGTTGGATCCCACGCGGTTCCGACGACCTGAACACAATGTTTGCAATGGCCCACTTCCCAGCCCATGTGTAGGATTATTAGGATCTAATACCAAAAGAAATCAGTTATCTAGGTGGCGTGTTATGCACTTCAGCCCACATGCGTAGAGAGGTTCTTCTAATAGGAGCTTAAAATATACTTGAGAGTACCGACTTACAAAACACCTAATAGTATATATATAGGAGCGAGTGTATGGCTGCATATGCTGTAACTTAACTATATATATCTCACACGGGCTGTTATTCTCGAAATGCAAATAGAGAGTTGCTGCCGCATGAAAGTGCTCATTAAGCGCTGGCTCGGTGGCTTATTATGAAGTGCTCCGATTGAACTTTGCCTTTTAAAATGGCAATGGCTTGGAACGATGATGCCAGCTTCGGCTTGGCTTCAAAGATTTACAAGATTCAGCGAAAGACTAAATGCTACTGCAGATTCATTAGCTTCGGCGGGCACGTACTACAGGAATCGCATCATGTTCAGGGATTCATAATTTTCAGGCTTTACATTTATCATGCTCCAATGTGTAGTCGCCTGTGCGTGCCTATGGCTACAAGCCTTACAAAGAAATGAGGCTTGAACAATGTTACAATCTTTTAGCAGCAGAAGCTGCTGCTAATTTAATATAGTTGTTTTCTTGTCAAAAAAGCTCCGCATGAAGTTGGGTCTCAAACATTCCGGGGAGATCGACTTCATGATATAACATTATGCCAATTTCAGCTAAAAAACTGTTGGCACTGATATTCATCTATTTTACCCAATGCATCAAGGGAGTACTGAGTGGCATATAATAACTAGAAACACATGTGCGTTGTTTATAGATGTTAGCGGGTAGGCTCGGCAGTGTTGACGGTCACTAAGTGCACATTCTATTGCGTCAACTATCATAAAAAAAGCAACAATAGAACCATGGGGTTTATATCAAGACAAATTCCACGAGTTTTGGTGAATTATCGATTTTAGAGTAATTATCCGGAAAAGACCAAAAATAGGTTGGAGTGCAAAACTGCCCACGAAACTTATCCATAGCACTTAACAACTTTGCATAATGGGGTTAGGAAAGGTTCCGAAGACACCCAAATGACAGGGCCGTAGCCACCACCCGGTGGGGCCGACCCGACACCATGGTTAGGAGTTTAGGGGTTGCTCCCCTTCCGGCTTCATCCAGCCTCCCACGATGCATCCACGGCCCTTAGTTCACGTCGGTTTGATCCTGCGACGCAGCGTGTGCACTCCCACCGGAGCTATAAATAGAGGGGGTAGACCCCCCTCCCAAAACTAATTTCATTCCTCACAGCAGTTTGTCAAGAGTAGTTTAGAAGTTAGGGTTTCAAGAGATTAGAAGTATAGAGCTCTAGTTCTCAAGTTCTTAGTATAGGCGTCTAGCAAAGATTCAAACGTCGAGGCGCTCAGCTGGGATTCAGTCTGTCTTCTACTAGAAATTGGTAATATTATCTTGTATTTCATCCTGACTTTTGCTCTACTTTAATATATTGCTACTTATTAGGTTCTTAGTTATTCTATTAGTTGCATATTCGATATAGTTGTGGTTTATGATGATTGTTATATGATCAAATAAAAATTCGATACCGAGGAAGTGAGTCGGGTGGTGTGATATGTGAATGTGGTGTCTGGATATGTGTGTACCCTACAGGCACGATGAATCGTGTGGTAGTCGGCGTGGTGACGGCTCGTTAGTTTCTGCGTGAGTCCACCCATGCATTAGGACTGGCAGTGCGGTCATGAGGAGGTGACCCTTATTGATATTAATATCCTCATTAGTTGATGCTCCTTATGATGTCTTCGAGTTTGATACACTATAGATGAAATGTAGCATGACATGTTGTGAACTTTTATATTAGTAATTACATAGGATTTCCTTTACTCTATAGAATCTCGAAATTGTTTTTTACTACATTGATGATCCTATATATTCTACATCTGCGGAATACCATTTATTTTAGTACTTTCATTTATCATTTATCATTTACTTGTTGACTTCAGTTATTACTAAAACATTGGTGTAATAGGTTATGATAGGGTTTATTTATTTAGTATTCTTAATTCTTATAAGTTGCCCACTCTAATAACTAGATGCTGCTTTATCCTTTTGGCATAAAGAATAAATCAGCGATACTCGGAATACTTCGGGGTGAAATGCTACAACGGGAGTTTTGTTGTGGCTTGCGGATATATTCTATTTGAGAGTCATTAGTGTAGATATTTTTTATCATTGGTTTTTGGCATCATGTTGGGATGACAATTTGCGTGAAGTGATCTTAAAAATACCAACACTCAGCACAACCTGACAAGGGCTGAGCCATGTAGGATTAAATATTGGGGATAGATACATCTGTTATATGTTCCCGTGTGTTGCATAGATCCAGGCCACAAAATTTTGTCCCACATCTTATTCTTAAAAAAATAATAAAATCTATAAAACTGACTTGTAGATTGGGAACTAAATATTTTCAAATAATTTGACTTTCTGATCGTAAAAAAAAAAAAATTCAAGTGTATGCCAATTGTTTTTGTTCAGATTGAGTACCGCCCTGACATTGTGTCTTTCTCTATGCACGCTGATTTATATTCTTAATTTTGGTGTTGATAATTTTAGGCTTTTTAAGATAGCAGAACAACTTGTCTATGGTTACATGCCCTTTGACTTTTCAAGATTTAAATTTCTGAAACAATGACACACGTGGTTACACTCACTGAAGAAAAAAGGAATTAACAAAAATCTGAATTATAATTTTACAATTTGATTTGGTTTATATAAATTTATAAGTTTTAATCAGTTTATGCATTGTTTGAGGGAAAGACACCAAGCTAACAAAACACTTGCTTTTATTGGAAACCATAGCGACCATTGTTTCATTTTGTAACTTTCTTGGTTTTTCATAGCCAAATTCAATTGTCACTAGCCTTTTGCCGAGTGTAGCTCTCGGTCAAGGCCTGTCTGGAGAAATAGAGGGCATCGGCAAAGGGGCCTTTGCCATTCAGGCCCCGGTCAGTTGTGATGACATTCACCCAACCCAACGTTGTTGCCCCTATGCACTTTACAATAAAATTTTTTCAAATTAATGCTCTAGATCATTGGGGCTGGAAAACTCTGCAAACATAAGAAATCTAAATAGATGATATATCGTAAATGGTGTGAATGTGTGATGGATAAGTAGCTCGATGATCATTCAAGAAAACTTCATATATATAATAAGAGCAGGCCTCAGGGAAGTCGCAGAATCTCACCTGAAACTCCTGTGGCTTAACCCGCAAACTCCGCCGTATTTGCGTCTGAAAGAGAAGAACCACCCTGTGCCTATTGGTGTAGCTTTTCGCTGACAAGATGACAATCGCAGAGCCATCGGCGATAAGGCCCACCGTGGTCATCCACTTCACCATCTCCTCACTCCAGGCAGATTGAGAGCCACGCGTACGTGTTGCCTCCGACAAGTTGCGGATGCTTTTGCTCCCGCACCCACTCACCGCTGCCATGGACCTGGCGGAACAACTCTAGCTCCTCACCGCGCACGTGGACGATGCTGGTCTCGGCGGCGAACTAGGACCAAGGATGCCAGGGCCATGGACGACGACGGTGAACGTTGACCTGTCCAAAACTAGCCGTGTCCAGCAGGTGGATGGGCAGATCGACCTTGGAGAACACCAGGCTGAGTGTTGTCCAAGGGGGCTACGATCGTATTAATGAAGACACCACAATCCACGTCAGAAGCCCGGCACGATCCATCAGCACGGCCAGCCACATGCCCATCAGGGAGGTGGCAAAATATGTCAGCTGTCTGCCGGCCGACTCAGGAGGGTGCCAGTGCACTCTCCGCCCATTAGCTGTGGAGTATACACAAGCTTGCAGGAGTTTCTCCTGGCCGGCAGCAGTATTGAGCCGGTGGTCGGCCACAGCACCCTGAAAGTGAGTATGGAGTGCTGCCGTCGTCCCCGTCAAAGAAGGAAAGTGTAGTCGTAGATGTAGACCTGCATGTTTGGCGGAAGGCAGAGCGATGGGATCTGCCGCGTGTTTGGCGTGTCAATGGGTCATAGACGACGAGGCTTTGACACGGTGTATGAGAGGCAGTGGCATTGCAAAGCACAGGCGGAGAAGGATGGGGCCGCCATGGCGGTCGGCGACGATGCCCAAGGCGAGCTCCTGACGGGCAAGCTGACGGAGAAGCGGCTGCCGTCGTCGATGGGCATGAGCAGGCGGGCACGAGACTAGTGCCATTGCTTTTGTTGTGGTGCCCGACGACGGTGGGCGAGGTGGAGCGAGCTGGCGAAGGCGGAGGAAGGCGCGGCTTCGTCTGCGTCGATGACGATGCGCCGCCACCGCTTGCAGGCGCCGCGCATGAGCCAGATCGGGGAGTCGAGTGAGGATACGCCGGAGCACGTCGTCCGGGACATCATGGATGCTCCTCCCGTCCCGCACCCGCACCGCCTTCCGGTAATTGTGCCGCCGCCGCGACTCCAGCTCCATGGACGCCGCCGTGGCTGAGGGATGTTAATCCTGAAGCTCCTAACGCGTCGCCAGCTGCGAGCGCGATACAATAATCCGTGAGAGCCGTGAGAGGCGAGGCGAGATGGCGGATTGAACCTGAACCGGGCCAAATAAAATATGGAGCCGCGATGAATTTTCGTCTGACCTGAGTCTGTTGGATTGGATCCCATTATTGCTATGGCCCACGCTTTCCCAGCCCATTTGTAGGTTTTTTTTTTTAGAAGGCCCATTTGTAGGATTAGGAGGATCTAATACAACTCGTCATGGTGCTAAAACATATGTAACATATATATACTGTATATGTTAGGAGTATCCATGCATATACTTTAAACAAATATATCTATTCACACGAATTTCATCCTGAAAAATACAAATATATATATCAGGAGTTTGCTGGTTTGCCGCCATGAAATTAAATTCCGAACATGTACCCACAATGAATAAGAATCAACAGAAAATAGAAAACAGCCATGCATATATTCTTTTAGATGTACTCGATAAGCTGGCTTGTTAGAAAAAATTTGATTGAGTCGACATTTAAAATGAAAATGAGTTTGAATGACATTCGACTTCGGCTTGGTTTGTTTGATTGGCTTTTTGCAGCCTCGTATGAAGTTGGATTTCAAACATTCAGGAGAATGTGATATATAATGGTTGCTAATTTTCAAAGAAAATGGAAAAAACTGCAGTTAGCTTGATATTTCGAGCCCTATTTACACCAATAAGCATCCACACGGTATTAGTTTATACCCATGTTTAAATAACTTGACTAAGGCTAAAGTGTAGCGTTTTATAAATACGTAATTCAGCGGCTTTAGCGACGAAATAGCGAGCAAGTATTGCATAAACACAAATAGCGGCACAATTTTTTCAAGCTATTCGGGCTATAGCGGCAAAAATAGCGGGCGCTATTTTCTATGGTTTATACTACTTGATTAAGAACATACGAAGGTCTAAAGGTTGTCCACACGGTCGACCAGGGGATCTCACCGGAACGAGGACACATCAGCAAATATCCAGATGAAGGTGCAACGGCGCATAATGACAACTCATGCATGCAGTGCGTGGAGTGCGCGCCATTCCGCCTGGCGGCTTTTGGGACGTGCTCGCCATCGGCCGTGGTCCCACGCATGCACTGCCAGCACGGAGAGACACGAGACATTGCAGGAGAGAGAAAAGCACAGGCCCCACCATTTCAACTCGAAAAAAATGTTTTAACTCACAAACCACAAATCCAAATTGAAATCCGATTGCACCATTAAATTTGTTGCAATAAATCCTTTAAAAACTGACATTCCACATGAATACATTTAGATAAAATGATAAGTGGGCCCCATAGTGGGTTAATGAAATAATATGATATAAAGGATAGATGAATGTGGAAGAATTAGATATAGAGGAGAGAATCTTCTTGACTAGAGCGGTATAGAGGAGAAATAGAGGATCATGAGTGCGGATAGCCTAATGTCCTCCATGAGGACGCGCTATATATGGAGGTCGTCACCGGATTGGTCGATAGAGATCTGTGGGGGGCGCTGAACTCTCGCTCCTAGTCCCTCGGTGTCAGCGAGATGGGAACACGATGAAAGCGATAAAGACATCGGATGCCCAGTGGGGCTATGACACTAAGTGGGTTATGTCCTCCAGCGTCTCTAGAATCATCACCAATATCTCCTCCGTTGTCATGGTCTGCAAACTCCAGCACCCGATCCTGATGATGTCTAGAATCCAGAGAGTTTGTGACCATGTCTAGAATCCTCCAAAGAAGATTCTCTCCTCTATATCTAAATCTTCTTGCATTCATCTATCCTTTATATCATAATACTTATCCACTAAAAAATTCACTCTGGATTCTAGACATCATCACCAATATCTCCTCGTTGCGTGGTGCCGTACTACCCCGGATTGCAACTAGCTAGGGTTCGCCTGATAAGAGATATACCAACCTAGATGCTAATACAACAAGCACACAAGAAGCAGTGTGGTTCGCTGGAAGACACTATAAGATTGTGTAAACCTGGATCAGAAGAAAGAGACAGACAGAGAAAGAGATAGGAATTCTAGCTGCAGCTAGCATCGAGCCATATATAGTACACCGTCTTCATTGTCTGGTCGTGTGATAGGAAAAAATGCGTGACTAGCAGATCACGAGCGCACCATGTGATTGGCCGATGGGATGGCTCAATATCCAACCACCTCTACAAATAGTGATCGAGCCGCCCCTACAAATCATGTATAAACGGCAATCCATGATTTATAGCCACTGTTGCGTGTGTGGCGAGGGCTTGGTACTCTGGCCAGGCGACCCAAAGGGGCAAGGGAGCGGAACAGTGCTCGGTGCTCTTACCTAAATCTCGTTCTATGTGGGGTGGCGGGTGCGGGCACAAAGATGAATACCAGTGGCCCTAAAGACCATTTTTATTTTCTATTTTTCTAATCAATTTTACATACAGTAGTGTGTGATCAAAATCTTGCTCGTGCAATAAATTATCCAAATTAATATTCTAGATTATTGGGACTGGAAATGTCTAACTCTAGCCAGGAACATAGAAGATCGAAATAGCTACATGATAATATATCTTAAGTAGTGTGTGATGGATAAGAGTAGATTGATGATCATTCAAGCTAAATGTCGTAGCTATGAGCAAGGGCAGGCCTGCAGGAACTGAGGCCATGGCAGCGCGTAGTTGAAAATCTTTCTCGTGTCACCATAGAGCTCCTTTGGCAACACCCGCAGGTCCATCGTATTTACGTCGAAACAGAAGAACCACCGGTCTGTATTGGTATACTTGTCCAATAACGAACATGCTGACAAGATGGCGGACGCAGCTCCGTCAGCGACAACGGCCACCATGGTCATCCACTCCATGCAATTCTTCTCCAGGCAGATTGAGAGACCGCGTGTCACCGCCACCGACGACAAGTTGGGGATGCTGTGCTCGAGGACCCACTCGCCGCTGCCATGGACCTGGCGGAACAACTCTAGCTCTCACCGCGCACATGGACGATGCTGCTCCTCGGCGGTGAAGTGCCGGCGCCGGCGGCATGGACGAGGTGAACGTTGACGAACTGAAACCTGTCTTGTCCTCCAGCAGGAGGCTGGGCAGATCGACCCTGGAGAGCACCAAGCTGGGTGTTGTCAAGGGCTACGATCCCTACTACCCAAGCCATAAGTCATCATCAAGCCCAGGTACAGGGATCCGTTAGCGCGGCCAGCCACATACGCATAGCGGTGGCGAAATATGTCTTGGTCTGCCGACCCACTGATCAAAGATGCGCCAGTCCCACTCGCCGCCGTGAGCTGTAGAAAATACACAGGCCTGAGGGTCGTCGGCGCCGGTGTTGAGACGGCACAGCACCCTGAAATTCAATATGGAGATGTTGCCGTCGTCGCCGTCGAGCAGGAAGGTGCCCCTTACTGCCGCCGTAGCTGTAGACCTCTTCCTTTGGCGGCGGGGGCGGACGGGAGATCTGCCGGAGTTGGTGTGTCAATGGGTCGTAGACCATGAGGTCTGGCATGGAGCGTGAACACGGTGGTCCAAAGTTCGTGCGCAGTAGAACGAGGCCACCGTGGCAGTCGGCGACGTGCCACTGCCAACGCGAGTTGATCTTGTTGAGGAAGTCGACGGAGAAATGGCTGCTGCCTTGGATGGGCGATGAGGAGGAGGGCATGAACACAATATGGCCCCTGGTTTTGTTGTGATACTGGCCGACGACGGCGGTGGGTGGAGCGAGCTTGCGTGGCGGAGGAAGGCGCGGCCTTGGTCGGCGCCGTCGGTGACGACGCGGCGCCACCGCTTGCAGGCGCACACGGCGCGAATGAGCCAGATCGGGGAGTCGAGGCGGAGGAGGATGAGCCGGAGCAGGTCATCTGGGACGTCATGGATGCTCCTCGCGTCCTTCGCCCCCACCGCCTTCCGATGCTTCTTGCGCCGTTGCCGACGCCGCTGCCGCCGCCGCCGCGCCTGCCCCATGGGGGCCGTGGCTTGGAGGATCGAAACCCCTAACCTCGCTGCGTGAGAGCCAAAGTGCTATGGGCCACTTCCCAAAGCCCATACAGCTACATCATCAGTGCTCAAAAAATATCTAATATAATATATATTAGGAGTACGCATGCATACTTAACTGTTATATATCTCACACGAATTTTATTCTGAAAATACAAATTGAGAGTTGGTGCCATGAAATTTGGAACAAGTAATAATAAACCCATAATGCATAAGAATTCAACATAAAACAGAAAACCGCCATATTCTTTTAGAAGTACTCGTTGAGTTGGCTCAGTAGCTGCTAGAAAAATACTCCGATTGAACTTGATTTTCATTTATTTAAAATGAAAATGACATGGAATGTCGACTTCACCTCAGCTCATTAGCATCGGCTCTTTAAGCCTGGCATGACATGAAGTTGGGACTCAAAGATTCGGAAGACTATGATACATAGTATTATGCTAGTTTTAAAAAATGGAAAAAAAACTGCAATTGGCTCATATCGAGCCCTATTTATATTACACCCAAGCATCTGGCGGTATATTAATTAGTTTATATACAGACTAGGAAACACGCATGTCTGTTGCTAAGACCAAATGAATTATACTATCGTGAAAGTACTTAAGTGGAATACTAGACATAATTTCCTTTGTTTAATATCTTTCATATAACTACCGTGTACACCAACTAGAAAATACCATGGTTAAATCGTGGTTTATGACATTTAGCGGTAGTTTCCTCAAAAGACTTTAAAAGGTATATATATAGCAAAAGCTGTTTCATTTAGTGGTTTTATAGAACACATAAAAATTTATTAATTATGTAGGATAACATATTGTTAAGGATATTTTGCGTGAATACAACTACTCAAATATATGTATAAGGATCTAGGGACCATATATATTCTAGGTCCTATGCTGGTGCCGAGGTCGGTTTGGTCGAGATCATGGAGTTGTTCACCTCTCTCTAGTCCTTGTGTCGACAGTGAGGGTGGGGGTTGATGGAGGCAACAAAGACATTGGGCTATGGTCTATGGACATTGAGTGTCATGTTCTCCAGCTTCTCTAGGATCGCAACCAACATCTCCTCCATCGTCATGGTCACGAACTATTGCAATATGTGTGATACCTGATGAACTAATTGCAGGATCACTAACAACAAGTGTAGATGGGTACACGCGAACTTAGACAGCGTGCATTGAGAATAACATCAGGTTCTAGTACAAGATCTAGATGAAGAACAGAAGAGGATAGAGAAAAGATTAGGGTTAGAGGGTGACCATCAGACTTGGGCATGGCGGCGTTGGAGTCGGCCATAGTCTTTGCTTGATGGAGGCTGCACGGGCAGCGACGGTCGAGGAAGAGCGGAGTCGGTGTCGATGAAGTGGCGGCGGTGGAGGACTTCCCCATCACTTGCTGCACACCCCCGTGAGATCGGGTCTAGGGTCTGAGGTCGCGGTGGGGAGAACGGCGGCGGTGAACCTCGTGTGTTGCACCCTGGCCCCCACCTCTCTTATATACATGTGCAGACACAGGGCCCTCCAACCCTTAGTTGAGTTGGGCTCCCCCATCGGGGGAGCGAGATAAGCTACGATGGGTGAGTTGGGCCCCACATCAAGAGGAGATCAATCTAACATTCTCCCCCTTGATCTCTTCTAACAACTTATCTTTATCTCAACTTAAATACTTAATTTAAATACTTAGTGCTTAGCTCTATGTCATTATAAAAAAATGCGTAGAGCACGTTTCATCATCACAGAAAAGGTTTCCGTTGGACTTGACGGCTACATTGCATTACTCTACTTTGAAACAGAGTTCTAACTAAAAGGGCCCTAAGTGTTCAGGAATCATTGGCTTCACCTTAACCTCATGCTAGCTACGTGTTTTCTAAACACGTTGGGTGGTAAGCCATTTGTGTGCGGATCCGCTAACGTATTGTTTTGTATTTATATGCTCTAGACTTATGATATGATCCCGAACTTTATTACTCACAACATACCACTTAGTGTCAATGTGTTTGGCAGCACCACATGACTTATTGTTGTGAGCGTGTTATCACAATATATCTAAAGTGGTTTTCTTGATGCTGTCTACCACTTTTAATCCGGGTAAAAATTTCTTAACTCAGTTCACCTGCCCCTAAAGCCTCATTATTCGCTACAACCTCAGCGCATATCCTTAATGACGTGACTAAGGTTTATATGGAGCTTTTCCACGACATGGCTCCACTTGTGAGGGTAAATATGTTACCTAATTTGGATTCTTATTCATCCTCGTATAATCTAAAACAGTCTTATTATAACTTAGCATGAGGCCTCTTATGCTCTACAAATAATGCAGAACTATCTCAACTAAGTTCCAGTGTCCTACATCTGGATTCTTCTCGATGTCTGCCAATTAACCCGGTAATCAAAACTATGTCGTATGAGTACTAAATTGAGCATATTAAAACTTCGACAGCTGAAGTATAAGGCACTAATCTTATTTGTTCGAGCTCGATCTAATTCTTAGAACACTAATGTTCTCTATACTTATAAGCCCTTGACAATAGGTGCAGGTGATGGACTACACTTATGCATACTATATTTCTTAAGAATCTTTTCTATGTATGCCTTTTTGTGACAACCCTAATACCCCTCTATTTCTATCACGGTGAGTCTCAATCCCCAGAACAAAAGAGACTTCGCTGAAATCTTTCATGTCAAAATATGAGGACAAGAACTTTTTAGTTTCTATTAGTAGACTGACATCCTTGCTCGCTAGCAAAATATCATCCACATATAGAACTAAGAAAATAAACTTAGCACTCTTAAACTTTGTATAAACGCAATTGTCCTCTATATTTGCCTTAAGAACCCAAAACTTTCTAATTGTTTTATCAAAACACTAATGCCATTGTCTTAAGCTTATTCTAATCCATAAGTAAACTTCTTTAGGCTTACATCCTTGTATTTTCTTTTCTTTTCACAACAAAACCTTTCGGTTGTGCCGTGAAAACATCTTATTGTAGATCCTTATTAAGGAGTGTCGTCTTTGCATTTATCTAACTTAACTCTAAGTCTTATTGTGCTACTAGCGCCACTATAATTCTAAAAAGTATCATCACATGAGATTGGGAGTCTCATTGCTTAAAAACTTTGCCATGAGTCGCATATTAGGTTTTCTTAACTTTCCTTTTTTGGGAGTCACTAGTGTTGTTTTATAGACTCATTACAGCCTACTGTCTTGGCTCCTTTAGGAGTATCCACTAAGTTCCAAAACTTATTACAATTCTGAATTTTATATAACTTTTTAAGATAATTGCTTCTCATGTCATATGTGGTGGGATCAACCTCCATATGATACTCATTGGCTTCATAAAACCTCTTAATTATCTAATATAGCTAATCTTCTAACTCTTTGTGATCTTCTAACATTCCTATTGTTTGGTGCCATATGGGCCTGCTGTTGTCCTTCTCATGCTCGACTTATGGTTCTAATGGCTCCCCTCGGGGACAGGTTCCAAATTTTTATTTATTGTCGGCAAAGAAGGACTAACAACAAAAAGTTGACACTGTGGTGTTTCACACCGTTTGTGTAGCAACAAATCTGGTAGCATAAAGTATGGTTCTTAGAATGTTAAAGTAGGGGCTTGAAGACCCGCTTCTCCTCTAAACCCGATCCTTTGTGCTACTTTTGCTCCCCCTTATCACAAGATCCACTAAGATCTTAGTATGTCTCATTTGTACAAACTTTGTATACCTGTTAGGGCAACAAAGTAGTAATCCTTCGATCTTTCTAAGTAACCATAAAATAGCAACTGATTGTCTTAGGTTCTAATTTTCTTAATTTTGGGTTAAAGAACTTTAGCCTTAGTTGGACAACATCACACCTTTAAATGCTTAAGTGAGGGTACTTCATCTGTCCATAACTTATACAGTGTTTTAAGGCACCGACTTAAGGCTCTCCCGGCATGGAATACTGGGCAACTATGCCATTTTCTGTAGGAATTTGGCCATACGGGTATGTCACCCACAGTATTCCCCACCATGGTCTAATCTCACTATTTTAATCTCTTTTTTTTATGTTGATATTCTAATCCTTATACTTCAGATTGTCTTAATGTACTTTTAATCAATACACTAATCTAATTCTGAGAGTAATCAACACATTGATCTAATTCGAGAGTTCTAATAGCGGAAGAATTTCATCTTTGACTAATCCATCTATTCTCCCCCCTCGAAATGTGGCTTAATCCTGCAATACCACAATTTCGAAGAGTCAAAATTGAACATTCTTATGCTTTCTACTTATATTTGTAGACGAGGAATCTTTTCTCATTCTCATTGAATACAACATTCACATTCTCAAAACTGATAATAGACAAAGCTCGTCTTGTCGAAAAATAAGACCAACATACATATTATGAAATAGTGTCTTACATTTGCCATTTCAAAAATGGCAATTCAATCAATCATCATCTAACTTTGAGAAAAGTTTACTAAATTTCTAGCAAATAGGGAATATGGAGTACATTAGATAGACTAAGTAAATGAAACACCTAATAATTCTAAGATAACTCAAACGGCTCTATTTGTACTCATATGGAATCCCACTCTTTGCCACTTATTTAGTGCCTACGTGTTGTCTTAAGTCTTTCTTCCTCCTGCACACACATGTGAAGAGCCTTTCTATGGACTCCACACCTGTCATCATATTGCAGATGATGATAAATGTCTCAAAACTCCCTTGGCGTAGAAGCTAAAAATCATCCGAATGACAAATGACTCGAGGAACCATATGCATTGACGCAAGCTCATCTCGCCAAGGTTGTCATGCTCAGTATGTGCTCTCTAACACCGCCACCAGTGAATTTCTTAGTGCATAATTCTTTCAGTAAATCTGAAATGAACAAGCAAAGTTGGTGAGATAACTTAATAAAACTGATATCTTAACATAAAATTGCATGTATTAAAGACACCATTAGTCAAGATTAATACATACACTCCCTTTGTACATTAATTTCTATATCACCGTTGGGTAGAAAATAGAAGTAATGCAGATTCACTTATGTACTAAACAATTATAATATTGATATCATCAACCTTAGTCAAAAAATAACAATATTATAAACTTTTCTAAAACTAAATAATTGCTCTTCTAATTAAATTCTCCCGTTGGTTCGAATTTAATTTGGAGAGATGACTAATATAGTCTTATACTAATTTTTGGAGTTATTTCTAAATTTTACAATTGTTTTTCTAGCTAAATTCTCCCGTTGGTTCGAATTTAGTTAGAAAGGCTACTAATATCTTAGCAGCGGAAATCATGACTAAATGGACTTATACTAATTGTCGAGGCATCTGTAATCTCTCTCTAAAAATTTATCCCGTTGGTTCAAAATTTAACAGAGAATAAAAAAGAAACTGAATTGTATATACTATGCGTGATTAATTTATGGACTAAAACTATTACAATATTGCTATCTTCGACGTTGGTCAGAAAATAACAATATTATAGAATCTTAAAATTTTCCCTAAAATCAAATTTGCCCGTTGGTTTGAATTTAATTATAGAACAAATAAACTAAGCAAATGAAAAACGTGACTAATATAAACTAATACTTAATTCCAGAAATATTGCTAATGATGTCTCAAAGATTACTGCAGGGATTACTAACTGAACTTAAATGAATAATCAAATTTTATATGCTAAAAGGTATTTCTGGAAAAGGAAGGAAAAAAGGAAAACTAATTTGCATTCGCGGCAGCCGACGGCCCACGGCCTTATACGGCCCGCGGCGGCCGCCGCGCGAATGGCCAGAGCGGCACCCAGGCCGCAACGTGAGCCCCTGGCCGCACTTTCGCCGAGCGGCGGGACGCGCCTGGGCTCAAACTGGCCCGAACCGAGGAGCCGAAGGATCTGAGCCGTCGATGGAGATCGAACGGCTGCCCGCCTTCTTCAGCGGAACAAAACCGCCAGCGCCGCTGAGCTGAAACCCTAATCCCCATTTCCCTTTCCCCTTCAGCGCAGCGAGACGGCCGCCGTGACGGGCGCGGACGGCGACGGCGAGGAAACAAGGGCGGATGGGGCCGCCGTGAGCCCCCGCCGGCAGAGACGTGCTCGCCCCATGGCTGAGCACGCCGCCCGGGCGGCGGCACGAAGCGGTGCCGAGCACCCGCGCGTTTGGTGCTAAGCCGGGGCGAGGGACAGAGCTCACCAGAAAACCACACGACGGCGGCGGCGGCGACGCTAAGGAGAAAACGGGCAGCGCCGCTGTGAGCCTCGCCGGCGCGGACGTGCCGCCCTCGGCTGAGCACCACCGTCGAGCGGCTTCATCGGGCGGTGCTAAGGACCCGCGCCGGTTCTCTGCTAAGCCGGCGGCGAGCCCAAAGGCTCACCCGCGGTCTGTCTTACCGCCGGCGCAGTCTAATCTCCGGTGAGGTGAGTGCTCTCCCCCCATTCGACCGGTTTCTTTGCTTAGGGTTTGAGATCGACTCCCTCTTCTTACAGTGCGGGTTAGGATTGGGATTTGACTGAGTTAGGGTTAGATCACTCGATCTCCCAATCTTTGCTTAAACTGGTGCTTCTCGTTTCTTAACTGAGACCGATCTAATGACTAGTTTACCCAATCTAAACTCACTGTTAGATGGCGACTGATACCATTGATGAACTAATTGCAGGATCACTAACAACAAGTGTAGATGGGTACACGAACGTAGACAGCAGTATTGAGAATAACATCAGGTTCTAGTACAAGATCTAGATGAAGAACAGAAGAGGATAGAGAAAAGATTAGGGTTAGAGAGGGTGACCATCAGACTTGGGCATGGCGGCGTTGGAGTCGGCCATAGTCTTTGCTTGATGGAGGCTGCGCACGGGCAGCGACGGTCGAGGAAGAGCGGAGTCGGTGTCGATGAAGTGGCGGCGGTGGAGGACTTCCCATCACTGCTGCACACCCCGTGGGATCGGTCTAGGGTCCGAGGTCGCGGTGGGAGAACGGCGGCGGTGAACCTCGTGTGTTGCGCCCCTGGCCCCCACCTCTCTTATATACATGTGCAGTGTGACAGGGGCCCTCCAACCCTTAGTTGAGTTGGGCTCCCCCGATCAGGGGAGCAGAGATAAGTTACGGTGTGGGCCGTTGGGCCCACATCAAGAGGAGATCAATCTAACAATACCAGATATATCAACCCAAAGAAAGAGAAAATAGATAGGAATTCGATCTATCCGCAGCTTGCATTGAGCCCTAGCACGCCGTCTTCTCATGGTCTGGTCTCGTTCGATCAACAGGTTTGTTACTGCCCCTGTATACATCAACATGATAATATACATACTCCCATATGGATCATGCGGCAAACGTTAACTAATATATACAGTTGATATGGTCTTGATGCTCCTCCGATCCGATCCATCAGGGATTTTTTTTTTTTTTTTTTGGCCGAGAACACGCATTAGCTCGTGTTCCATTAAGAAGCATCAAGTAATATATAAAGCATGATGGTTTAGAAACCTTTAACGATGATCTCAAGAGATCCTGTTGTTGAAAATTGCAATTTCATTTGATTATTTTTCTGTGAGGAAGCTAGCAAGCATGCGTTCATCTGTGATGCAGTAGAGGGCCGCAAGCCGATTACTGCAGAGAGGGAGCTACGGCGACATGGCGATCAGTTGGGGTAGGGGGCTATGGATGGGACTGTGAGCGAACTGGTGGCGAGGGCGCTGCGACGAGCAGGGGTGGTATGGACGCTAAATCAGCAACGCCTAATACGAATCAGCATTAGTTACTCAGTTGTGTATCGGTAGTAGTAAAATTGTTACGGTCATCAGACACCGAAGGGTGACGGCGATTCGCCGAGGCGTTGATTAATGTTCAACGCGCAGGCTGTAGAATAATGGATATATATTCTCTGTACCTATAGTTGTTGCAAGACCACCATGCCATTATTGCCGAATCACATGTGTGTATACATCAACATGATAACATACATACTCTCCCATATGGATCATACGGCAAACATTAACTAATATATCACTACTACATAAAAGATTTTACAAGGCACTTTAAAACTATCCTCGAAGGCGGTTTTAGCAAAAAAACGCCTCGGTTAATCAGTTCCAACCGAGGCAATGCTCCCGCACAGCAACCGCCTCGGTTAATATATTAACCGAGGCGGTTGTTATAACAAAACCGCCTCGGTTAAAAAATTAACCGAGGCGGTTGTGTTATAAAACCGCCTCGGTAAATATCGAGCCCAAACAGTCCATCTAGAGCCCGATAACAAGCAGCTCATATATATACCATGAGCTCCCAAACCCTAACTCTCACCCTGCCCCTCCCTAGCCGTCACTCCCTCCTCCCTCTCTATCTCACTTTCTCTCCCTCCTCACTTCTCTCTCCTTGCACGGCGGCTCGGCGCCCCCCGGCGGGCGGGCGGCACGGAGGCCCGTCGCGGGCGGCCTGAGGCCCCGGCGGCCACCAGCGGCGGCGCGGCCACCGCGCGGGGCATGGCGGCTTGCGGCCTCTCGGCGTGGATGAGGCGGCCGCGGTGGATCCGGCATGGAGGGGGCAGCCGGCAGCGGATCCGGCGGCGAGGCGTGGGCGGTGGCGCCGCAGCGGCGGCGGTGCATCTGGCGGCGTGGTCCTCCTCCTCGCCGGCGGCGCTCCTCCTCCTCCTCCTCCTCCTCCTCCATCTCTTCTTCAACTTCGCGGTGAGAAGCTTCGTGGGTGGCGGATCTGGCGGGGAGGTGTTCGTCGGCGGCCAATCCGGGCGGTGAGGAGCTTCGTCGGCAGCCGATCCGGCATGCACGGGCGGCCCCCTCCCTCCCCCCCTAGATGGGCTCGGCGGGCCCATGGATGGGCTCGCCGGGCTTTTTTTTTTTTTTTTTTTTTTATTTGATTAACCGAGGCGGGCGCATAACCGCCTCGGTTAATACTCACATTTACCGTGACCTTTCATTGGAGGCGGTTACAAAACCGCCTCGGAAAATTGATTTTGACCGCCTCGAAAAGATTTATGTAGTAGTGTATATTGGTGATATGATCGTGATCCTCCTCCATCATGGACCTTTTTTTCGAGGATGCACATTAGCTCGTGTTTCATGCATTAAGAAGCATCAAGGAATATATGAAGCATGAAGGTTTAATTAGAAATCTTTAACGATGATCTCAAGAGATCCTGTTGTTACAAATTGCAATTTGAGTTGACTATTCTTGAGTGAGGAAGCATGCATGATGTATTCATCTTGGTGATGATGAATGCTAGCCATTGGGTCGTTGCCAGACAGGCAATACTCTAATGCCATAACAATAAGGGGTGGAGGTACAATAGCAAACTACAGGAACAGGGACTTAAAAATGGATTTGGGGTCAGCTAGCAGATCAGCATATCCGAAGAAACGGTATTGTTTTGAGCCTTTGATCGTCTAAAACAAGAAATAACTATTGTCTTGATCTAAAATACTAGGAAGGAACTATGGATTTGTTTATGTATCAAGCCACACAATGCACGTGTACTTTATTAGTGGTCAGTTAGCAGATCAGCATATCTGAAGAAACTATATTGTTTTGAGCCTTTGATCGTCTAAAATAAGAAGCAACTATTGTTTTGATCTAAAATACTAGGAAGGAACTACGGATTTGTTTATGCATCAAAAGCCACACAATGCACGTGCACTTCATTAGTGGTTAGTTAGCAGATCAGCATATCTGAAGAAACTGTATTGTTTTGAGCCTTTTGATCCGTCTAAAATAAGAAACAACTATTGTTTCGATAAAAAAAAAATACTAGGAAGGAACTATATGGATTAGTTTTCCTCATTTGTTTATATACGAAGCCACACAATGCACGTGCACCTTATTATTAGTTTGACTAAGCTAGTTGTATATATACTCTCTCCATATAGGAAATAGAAGTTGTTTTGGATATATATTCCTCCGTATAGGAAATAGAAATCGTTTTGGACAAGATTTAGGTCAAACATTAGGAACATAAATCATGAATAACTTTTAAATTGTTAAGTTTAAAAATGTGAAAACCATATAAATAGATTTGTCTTGGAAAATACTTTCATAAAAGTATAAATATATCACTGTGATGAATATTTTTATAAATATATAAAGTCAAAGTTATACTTTGGAGTGGAGGGAGTATTATAACATCCCTCCGTAGGCAATTAATATATAACATCCCTCCGTAGGCAATTGGACACTGCATATGGTCGGTATGGCCCGGTGCAAAATTGCATTCCTTGATTCGGTTGGGATGCTTAGGCCTCCGACCCCAAGCTCCACGGCGTCCATGGAGCAGCGGTGCAAGAACCGGGAACTGGTCGTTGTTGTGTCGGAGGAGCCCAGATGTGTCGTCCATGACGTCCCGGATGATCTTCTGAGGCTGATCCTCCTCCTCCTCGATTCCCCGCTCTGGCTCCTCCGCGTGGCACGCGCCTGCAAGCGGTGGCACCACATCATCGACGGCGGTGACGGCGGCCGCGCCTTCCTCCGCCTCGCCAGATCACTCCACCCTCCCGTCGTCGTCGGCCACTACCACAGCTATCACAGTGGCGGTTACCAGTTCGTGCCCTCATCACCGGCACCCATCCCCCGCTTGTCCCTTGACTTCATCCCCAAGAACTCATACAGCGCCACCACACCATTGATCGCTGGCATGTCGCCGACTGCCACGGTGGCCTTGTCCTCCTCCGTGACAGATTCGGCCGCGTGTCAGCAGACCTTGTCGTCTGCGACCCGTTGTCACGCCAATACCGTGATAACCACCATCCACTAAACCAGACATCAGGAATACCAACGGGCAGCTACATGCCACGTGTGTTTCTGCTCGACGGCGGCGACGACGACGACGGCAACATCTCCATATCAAATTTCAGAGTGTTGTTGTACCATTCCTGCTCTGAAGTTACCAAAGTCTACGTCTTTTCCACATTTGATGGCGGAGGCTGGCGTTTGGTGAGGCAGTCGACGACAGCATTCGACGACCACAACGACCTCTTCGTCGGTGGTTACAAGGGGCACGTCATTGGCCGGATGGACGGATCCCTCTACATAGCCTCGTCGGCCGGCAGTGTCAGAGTCCTTGACAATGCCAGGTTGGTGTTCACCGAGGTCGATCTGCCGATCCGTGTGTGGAACTCATGTTTAGACTATGGCTACAACTCGACGTTCGCAGTCGTCCATGGGACCAGCACTGAACCCGCTGCCTCACCGGCGACGGCACGCATCGTCCACGTGCGCGGCGAGGACCTAGAGCTATTCCGCCGGATCCCCAGCAGCGGCGAGTGGGTGCTCGAGCACGGCATCCCCGGTTGTCGGAGGCCACACGCGGGCTCCCAGGCTACCCGGAGCTCTCTCGGTGGAAGGCGGTGGACGTTATCGCCGGCGGCAATAGATTGGCGGTGTTGAAAGTATCCTTAGCACGTGGCAATAGGAGCTGGAGTTGGTTCTTCTCTCTCGACGTGGATACGATGCAGCTGCAGGTGGTGCCTGATGTGGCCACCTATCTCTCTCATGAGATGAAGAGGATAACCTACACGCTGCCATGGCCTCAGGTCTTGGCTGCCCTAGCTAGCTAGATAGGGCGGGCAATGCCAAGTTTACAGTCTTAATTACGCACAACATTGATTTACTTTATTATGAACGGCACCGCATGGGCAATGCCAAATTTGATATGTTTCAATATGGAGGAATCAAAAGTTTCAGTCTAATAAATCTCTGTATCATTTGAATACTTTGACTGCATGGGTGAACTTGCTCGCTTAAGCTTATCGATGTGTTGCATTTTGTTTATTGAATTACTGATTATGTTGTCGACTTGTTTGTGTAATGGACTTATAAATTTGACATGATGATGTGCATGCCCTATTGTACTGTACACGTGAAAATGCAGGCCCATTTCAGAACACTCTCATAAAGTTTATTTAGTGGCGCTTATTTATTAGAGGCAAAAGAGGGACAAATCTGATCAAATTATCTCATTCTTAGATGTGCGATAATAGTTCAGTTTTTTAATTATTTTTGTTTCCTTCGATCCCATTTAAATAATGCACACATGTATATGATTGGCCAACAGTTTCTGGAAGAGAAGAATGATTGGTGGTGGAGGATGAGGCAGGTAGGTGATGATAGTTTATTAAGATAATGCTCGTCATTGGATTTGTCGGGTAGGGAATTAAAGTGGCATGGGCTGGGGATGACCAGACGACAACACGCGTGCAGCATTGAGCGTATGGTATGTTTGAAGTTACTCCTGATGGAGCTTGCCAATGAAATTTAGTGTTTGTACTTAGTGACTTTGGTGGGGCTCTGGTGACATGGCCTGAAGAAACCGTGGGGTTTTCTTAGAAATAAAATGGTTGTATCTAATATCAAAACTGGTTAAGCTAATGGAAAAAAAATGAAGTAAAACACTTATAGAATATTAAATAAATAAAATTATAGAATAATGTGACGCCAAACAAACAATACAAACATCGATGCCTTGCATATTGATAGAATGAATAGTACTCACGTTTAGTGGAACAACGTGACACACTTAGTGGAGCATGACACATGGTTAGCTTGTACGAGGAAATTGAAAGAAAGTGGGGTTAGCTTTTATAGGAGATACAGATTTAGGCTTCAAGGGCCGGCTGGCACGCAGAACGCACGGCCAAGGCAGCGTGTAGGTGGAGGTCACCGTCTTCCCACAGTAGGCGTCCTCATTGGTCACCGCCTGCAGCTCCCTTGTGTCCACGTTGAAGGAGAAGAGCCAAGTCAAACTCTTACTAGCTCGCCTGTGGTCTGATACCCAAGCAGACAAGACGGCGAACCCGGTGCCTCCGGCGATGACTTCCACCGTCTGCCACCAGAAGCGCTTGTGGTCCGGGTAGCCGGGCAGCCCCCGCGTCGCTTTGGACAGCATGGGGATGCTGTGGTCCAGCACCCACTCGCCGTCGCCGTCGCCGTCGCCGCTGCCACGGGCCAGGCAGAACAACTCGAGCGCCTCACCGTGCACGTGGACGATGAACACCGCTGGCGGCGGCGGAGAGGCGGCATCGGGGTCAGCGATGACGGCGCTGTGGACGACGGCGAATGTCGAGCGGCCGGCGTGGATGTTTGGGTATAAAATTGACTGGTTTAAGTGGATGGACGGCAGGTCGACCCTGGAGAACTCCAGCTTGGCCTCGTCAAGGACCGCCAAACCGCCGGCCTGCAAGCCGAGGTACAGAGATCCGTCGACCCGGCCAGCCACGTGCCCGAAGCCGTCGCGGTAGCGGTCGTCGCGTTCTGACCGCCTGACGAAGCGCCAGTCGCCGCCGACGTCGCCGCCATCTTCAATGGAGAACACATAGAGCTGGGAACGTCTATACTCCTCGTCGTCGTCTGACCTATACAGCACCCTGAAATTTGTCACGGAGGTGTTGCCATTGTCGCCGTCGATTAGAAACATGTTTGCGGTGTAGTAGGCACCAACACCGCGCGACCACTGCGCCAGCGGATGGTGGATCCGCCGGTACCGGCGCGTCAACGGGTCGCAGATGACGAGGTCTGACAGGCAGCCGGTCCTCTCGCGGAGGAGGACGAGGCCGGCGTGGCAATCCGCGACCTCCCAGCTCTCGATCGGGGCGGTGCCGGTGACGAGGCTCGGGATGAAATCGAGGGACAAGCGGCTGCCGGCGATGGTCGGCCACGGCGACGAGGGCACGAACCGCCGGTCGCCGCCTTTGGTATTGTTCTGGTAGTGGCCGACGACGGCGGGCGGGTGGAGCGAGCGGGCGAGGCGGAGGAAGGCGCGGCCGTTGTCGCGGCCGTCGCCGCTGACGACGCGGCGCCACCGCTTGCACACGCACGCCGCGCGGAGGATCCAGAGCGGGGAGTCGAGGCGGAGGAGGATCAGCCGGAGCAGATCGTCCGGGACATCTTGCACGACGCACCTCGGCTCCTCGCCCGACGCCACCACCCTCCGGTTCTTGTGCCGACGCTCCTCCATGGCGCCGTGGAAGATCGGAAAACCCACGCCACCGCACCGCTAGCACGCTCAGATTCGATTCGATCCTCAACTGTCTCTCTCTCTCTCTCTCTCTGTATAGTATTTAGCAACGCGTAATCGTAAGTGTCCGATCGACACCTGTACACCCCTACCAATGTGTAATCGTGTCCGACACCTGTACAACTTCGCACCCACATCAGTGGATTGCATGCAATGCGTACCCGACACGTACGTGTACAACTACCAATTTTTACTCCCTTGGTCTCGGAAAGGGCGATTCTTAGAACAGTCAATTTTTTTTTAAAAAATTAACTAATTCTATAAAAAAGTTTGACTTAGGACAGAAATTACTTCTTTCGACCAATTTGGCAATGTAGATTTTGTTCTAGTACTACGTGCTAGTACGTACGAAGCCGGAAAAAAAAGACTGTTTACAGTTCTGATGTGGATTTTGTTTTATTTTATTAAACACTAGGAAATATGTCCGTGCGTTGCAACGGAAGAAAAAATAATAAAATTAAATTAAGATGAACAAGATAGAAGTGATTACCACCATAAAAAATGTTTTCTTACCAAATCACCTAGAATTGCACATTCATAATCGAATGGAATAGTTAGTATTATTAGTAAACAGATGGTCACATCAAATTTGTGATCCATACTTAAGGTTCTCGCGGATGTGTGTTTGGTTGTGTATGAGACTTGCATATCGTGAATGAATGATACAGACTGAGAGGAACCACATTTCCGAAAAAATAAGTTGTTTAGTGATATTGCAAGAGTGGATGAAAAAAATTAAAATGTTGTTCAGTTGCCTGTGGGAGCGAATAATTTGATGATAATGAAACATAAATACCTCATACTATAAAATTCTATGGCATTTTCTAGAATCATATGGATATTCATATTTTTGTATTAAGTGATATTTAAAATATACTTTCCATGCATGTAGCAACCAAGTACGTGCACGTGCTACATCGACCATCCATAATGATTGATGTACATTATGGTTATCCTGTGAAGCCTTATTATGTTCTTTCTATATATAATCTTTTAATAAAATGTACTGGCAGAAAAAGAAATCATGTAGTCATTCTTCATATAACATGGTCGGTAGAGTATTCGTTCTTTCGTTAATCCTGTTTGATCTTGTAAACATTGGAGGCATTTAGACATGACATGTAGGCCCTTCCGATCATTATTAGCATCTTTATAGAATGTAGAGGAGTGTATACTATATGAAAAAGAGAGAATAGAAGAGAAACATGCAAAGAATATAAAAAAGAGGTTTAATAAACCATGGTCCATGGACTTAGCTCATCCACGGCAAGGGCATAAGTCATCCTTATCTTCTGGAACCATACCATCGTCACTCATCTCATCTCCACACACACACGCAAATGCTAGCACCATATCCTCTACTGACCGAGCTACATACTGCCTGTGGCGGCTTACAGACTCTGCTGGGCGGTGGGAGGAGCTTGGGCCATGCGGGTTCTCCTAACCATGGCGCGACAAGCTACGCCTGGCCATGGGGAGCAAGAGGTCAACATCGTCGCTGGGTCCGTTGCAGCGCGGCACCGCACACGGGTGCCTCCTCTTCAGATTCGGCCAGCAGCAGCCAGCAGCCTGCAGCCCACCCTCTCCCTCTCTCCGTGACTCAATGACAATCGGGCCCAGTTCCTCACTTGCTGACGGGTGGCCCCGTGTTGTCATCCCCTACCTCCCTCCTTTCCCAAATTCTGCATGCTCGTTTCCTTCTCCGGCCGAGGAAGCACCGAACCGCTACTCCAGCAAGGCGAGCCAGGTGCGCCCCTTTCTCCTCCGGCTAGTCAAGGCATCGCAAATCACACCTCCGTCATCCCCCGCTCTTTCCTTTTTCTTCTCTCACGCTCCAATCAGGAGCCTCAATCGAACCATGACAGGCGCCATTAGCGGACGCACGAGCTCCTCAGCTCCACCCCGGCCCTCTACACCCGTCCGCTAAAGACTGCGCTCGCTCGCGCTGTCGCCACGTCGGCCCTCTTGAATCCCCATCCCCTCCCTCATTCCAGAGTCCAGAGCCCAGAGCCACCACCAAATGCCGCCGCCATGGCCGAGCCCATGCCGTCAACCCGATCTCCTTACTGGAGCCCTCCTTGGCCCCGATTTCTTTTCCCTCGGCACCACAAGCTCAACCCGTATCCCAGCAGATCGGTCTACGGCGCCAATAATCCTTTGCTCCATTGCCGTCCCCTCCGAGCCATTCGCGAGAGGTCTGTCGTCGCCGACGTTTGTCGCCGACCACCGCCACCAGCTTTTTATCCGCCACTCAGATCTTCACCGTCTTGCTCGCAGTCACCCGACTGCGATTGGCCTCCACCACGCACCGGCGACCCCTGCGGCCCTGCCTGCCAACCGGAGCACCACCCCGGCGGCCTCCTAGATAGACGGTAGACGCACACCGCCAAGTGAGCATTTGCCCTCCCCTACCACGAAACAAGGCCCACGGGATAGAACGAATGCGTGCTGAGCGGGGTGAGCGAGTGGGCTTCTAGTTGGGCCGAAAGAATGGGCCGGATGAAAATTTAGGGGAGAGAAACACTTCCCTTTTAAATATTATTAGATATAGATATAGATTTATCTATAGAGTATATATAAAATATAGAATAAATCTATACTATAAAGGAGTGAAAGAATTAGAAATTGTTTGTTACCAAAAAACTTTCTACCCACATTAGACTGACAGGTGGACCCACAAAAAAAGACATTAGTATGACAAATGGACCCGGTCAGAAACTCATTTACATTGACAAGTGATGCTGTTGTAAAAAGCCGATCCACATAAACTTTTGTCACCGCGTCCGTACCCGCGCGGTCGTCTTCATACCCGTGCGGCGTGGCGCACCTACGGTTACTGTGGCGAAACGTCGGGAATATATCCCCGCCATGCTGCCATCCGCGCCCGGTCGCCGCTCCATCGATCTCCGTCCCCGCAGCGGATGGATGCCAGTTGCCAGGAGCAAGGGGAATCAGTTCCCTTCCCGTGCGAAGATAACGAACCCACGCGGGGATCGGAAGCCTCCGGCAGAGCCACCAGTGGCGAAGGCGGCGGCAGCCCGCCGGAGCAAGGGGCACAGCACCTTGAGGCGCTAGGTAATCCTCAACGACAAGCTCATACTTCGATCTGCGGCGGGAAGCGGTGGTCTGGAAGAGAACAGCAGCCACGCGGTAGGCGCCAGAGAAGAGAACAGCACGAAGAGCATGACCTCGGCAACCGTACCATGCATGCGGCGGGAGCCGTAGCCCCCGAGCCTGAGTGCGCCGCCGGCCGAACGCCGAACGAGGGGCTGCGTCGCCGATTGCCTTGCGGCTGGTAACTCCGGCGACCTCCACGTCCAGCGTGTTGCGCAGGCCCATGCGGTGCCCGGGCTTTGCTCTACTATGTCATCATAACATCATGCTGATGTCATATACTTCCTTTTCCCTTAGAAATTAAAATCAGGAAATACACTAAATACTAAAAAACAATGCACAGGATGCCGTTCAACTCTGGATCAGCAGCCTGAGATTAACCGGCCCATATATTCTCATCACCCCATGATCACGTTCCAATCGTTCAACATCTTCCAAAGTTCATTACAAATTGTCATATAGCTCCAAAAAAATACGAATCAACCCTGCATGATCGACGAGGATTGGACTAAAGCACCACCCTGACGAAGCTTACCCACGCTCAACATTAATGTTTATTATTTTACTGCAAATATTTTAGTGGTAAAATAAAAATATTTTCATTGATGGATTGATGCTTATCACTTGATCGATTTACTAAAGACTGAAACAAATTGCCTCAATAATTAATATTCAGTAGAGACTAAATAACTATTTTGGTGAACTGGCAATGTATCGTGTGTCAGCTACATACAGGTATATATGCAGTACAGCCATTTCTTCAAACTTCACCAATGGATAAACGTGTGGATGGTCATCGTAATATTCAACAAGGTAATTTGCATTTTAAGAATGACCCAGAATCATGTCTTTTCATTTAACTGAATTTCTTTGGGCATTGATCATCTTTATTTTTGTCTGGATGTACCATTGTATACTCTATGCTTTAGTTAGCTTTTTAATGATGATAACCTGTGTTAGAAAAGTCGTTCATCCTCCGTAAATTGCTCTAAAGCTTGATATGTAGTACAAATTACACAAGTGTGTATGATTCTTTAATGCTAACAAGCCATACCATCATATTAAAATAAACCACTGCTGTCATCAGCATTCTGACTTCTGCAATGAAGTCACGCACAATTATTTCTTTTGATCATGAAAAGGATGCTTAAAGATAATACCACAATCTACTCTAATGGATATGTACAAAGGAATGTGCGCGCTCTGATGTCTAAACAAAGAAAAAAAAATCTGCATGTACCCTGAGAAATGCATCAATAACTACATATATTGTTGATAAGGCGTAAAATTGTTTTCTGGTCTACTGTTGGTAACTTGGTGTCTTGATATACCTGCTGCAATGCATTCAAGATTAAGGTCCTGTTTGGATGCAAAGTATTTTTAAGTACTGGACAAATACTATGATTTTACAAAATAATTTGGTTTTTAAAAGCTACTAGGTGTTTGGATACAACAAATCTTGTAGTATCTAAAATCATGGTTTTATCAAAACTGTAGTCTTTTAGAGTTTTAAAAACTCCACTCATGACCTCTTTTTTTCTAAACCATGGTTTTATGTCTCTTTTTGTTTAAAAACTGTAGTCTTATGATACCGTAGTTTTTAAAAATTGCATTATCTAAACAGGGCCTTAGTGTCACTTGAAACTGTCCTGCCAAGTGTGGTTCCTGAAATACTTACACTAAAGACATCCAAAATACTCTAGAACAAACAAAGAGGATGCCATCATCAGTCTCAAATTTGTCATCAAAATAATTATATTATATGTATTCCATTAGTGTCAATATTTTATTTTCATAATTTAAAACATTCTGGATATCTCGTTAATAACACAAAAAAACTAGATCTAAAATTTATATGTGTATCCTATAATCTGAAAGTTCTTTTGTTTATTACAACCATAAACACGTGCGTGTCGCACGTGCATTTTCACTAGTTATGTAATAAGAATGAAAAGATGATTGAAAGTCTCTCTCAATGGTTCAGTCTCTCTCCAGTCCGGTCTGTTTATGGGCCTAGGTCTGTGTTTGGCCCAACAGTAGACAAGAGGCACAGAGAGGTGAATTCTAAGCTTTATTAATTAGTGCCACATCGTCTATAAAACTATATGCTCCACGGTTAATAAACAATGATCTGATCCTGATGATGTGTAGCAACTATTAGTTAATGATTAATAATAACTGAAATAGAAATATAAATCACATCCTTTTACTTTTGGATAAAGAAAGTTAGAGCGAGAGTGTGAGTGCAGTGATTGATTTGCATATTCACGAAAGTTAGTTTGGGAGGCTATACCAAAAAAATAGGAAGAAATTTTGCCTCTTTATAAATAGGTATAGATATAGATATAGATATCGTCCTACACTAATAAACTAACGTGCTTCACACGATGCAACACCTTGCCATTAAAGCTGGAATATATGCATGTTCACTTAAAATAAGAGGGAAAGTGTAAAATCAAGAGAAAACAGTAAAATGACCAATTAGAACGGGTACAACCAGTAACCTTTTAGAGTTTACTTTTTACTCCATCCGTTCAGAAAAACATGTAATTCTAGTATAGTGTCATAGTTTAGTATCTCAAATTTGATTAGTTTTAGATAAAAATAACAATATTTATGATATAAAATAAATATCTTTGGATTCATTATAAAATATATTTTCTTATAAATAAATGAAGTGATAAATATAAATAGTATTCACTAGAAATAATTCAGTCAAATGTAAACTATTTTTTTGACATGCAACCTATAGTTGCATGTTTTTCTGGATAGAGGGAGTATGTATAATACTAGTTATATATTATATATGTCTAATATTGAATAATGAAAATTTCATCTCATATTTTTGTCCACCCCGTAGCAATTCTCCAGACAATGTTGGAGAGTTTCTTTGGTCCCGGCTTTTTACTTGACTCGGACTCATGCCAACACTAATGAGTTAGAACAACTCATTTCTAGCGATCGGATCATGCATGTAGAAAGAGTCTAAAAAACTTGTCTAGGCAGAGGGGAAAACCACCTCCACGATTTCGGGCTAAGAAGAAATTCTTAGTTTCTTTTTTTAATAAGGGAACCAAGGTTTCAGCCTCTACCATCCGAAGATGGTACATAGCTAATACAAGCATAGTTCAAAAGAACATGACCACCTAGTGATCAACCACACACTGAAAAAAAGATAAGACTCTCTCAAGTTCAGCATCTAAAACGACTAAGGACCAGACTCAACGCTCCTGAAGAAAGACAACACAACTATGATGACAGTTGATTATGAGTCCTCCAACCGAACTTGGAGAAAATCACCAACAGCAAATTCTCCCAACGTCTACAGCCTTCCGAGAAAGACTGTCGATCCTCCACCTTATGTAGCATGGACCATTGCCTGATCCAGTACGTCACCCTGAAAATTACCTGCACAGAAGATTTAGAAGAAACTTTTTTAAACACCTTATCATTTCTATTCAACCAAATAGCCCAACAAATAGCGGCTGCCCCAACTACGATTTGACTCCTCAGCTTGGAACTAAGCCCATGCAACCAGGATCCAAACAAGTGTGCAAAATTATGAGGGGGTTAAATTCCAAAAATAAAGTGTACAGTTTGCCAAATAAATCTTGAAAACCTACAATTAAAAAATAGGTGTTGTATGGTTTCCATCGAGTTGCAAAAACAACACTTAGTGTCGCCATCCCAATTCCTCTTAGCTAGATTATCTTTAGTAAGAGTGACGCCTTTATTTAAATACCAGAGGAAAATCTTGATCTTCAAGGGGACTTTCAATTTCCAAAAAATTGATTTTTGAGGAAGGAGACCATGGCTGATTAGAGCAGTGTACATAGAGTGCACCGTAAAAGCACCTTTCTTAGTATATCTCCATAAGAAGATATCTTTGTGGTTTGAAAGGTGCACGTGAACAATTTTGGAGACCAGGTTGATCCAATCCCTAAGATTGGCATTAACCAAACCCCTTCTAAATGAAATATTCAAAGGAGTTGTGGAGAGTACATCAGCAACAGTGTCACTTTTACGCCTCACAATTCGATAAAGGTTCGGATATGTCTGACTAAGAGGTTAGTTTCTAACTGAGAAAATCTCCGAACCCCTATCCCACCATTCCGAGAATCATTTATTACTTTTCTAATTACATAAAAGGATCAACGTCAACATATGAAAGCAATAATAAACAACACTTTGGACTTTTTGAATTTGTAACTGAGGCCAAAACAAGCTCGCTCATGCAATGAAATTTATCAAATACTATATATATAGATGGTTGTCTGACTAGCTACTCCTTTTGCAAACATCTAAAAAATGAACAATTTAAATAGTTTGATATAGATAAGTAAATCGAATCTCGTTCAAATGAAATAATGCCGCCGGCCATTCATAGCTAGGGGCAGGCCCGCAAGAACTGAGGCGCCATGGCAGCGTGTAGGTGAAAATCGCCGTCGTGTCACGACAATAGGGTACCTCCGGCAACACCTGCAGCTCCATCGTATTTACATCAATAGAGAAGAACCAGCGCCTCTGATCAGAGGATCTATATGTACTTCGTGCTGACAAGATAGCGAGCGCAGCGCCAGCGGCATTAATGCCTGCCATGGTCTTCCACTCCATACCCTTCTTCTCTGGGAAGTCGACAGAGAGACCACATGTCGCCTCCGACAAGTTGGGGATGATGTGCTCCAGCACCCACTCGCCACTGCCATGGACCTGGCGAAACAACCCTAGCTCCTCACCGCACACATGGATGATGCTAGTCCTCGGCGACGAACTGGGACCAAGGCCAGCACCATGGAGGATGGTGAATGTCGAAAAATAATGGGGATTTCTTAGCACCATGTCTTGGCTGATGGGCGGCAGACCGATCTTGGAGAACACCAAGCTAGTATTGTCAAGGGCTATGATGCAACCCATGTCCAAGCCCAGGTACAGGGAACCGTCGACACGGCCAGCAACGTGCCAACCATAGCCATAGCCGGGAAATAGGTCATCGTATGCCGACTTACTGAGGAAGCAAGAGTGCCCACCGTTAGCCGTGGAGAATACACATGTCTCAGAATTGGCAGCGTCATCGTCATCGTCATCGTCGCTGTCATCGTCATGGTCGTCGTCATCAAACTCACGGATGAACCACCGGCACCTGTAGAGCACCCTGAAATTTGATATAGAGACGTTGCCATCATCGCCGTTGAGCAGAAAGGCGCCGTCTCTAATAATCCAGTGGAGGTAGGCCTGCTTATTCGGCGGCGGAGTCGGGCAGATCGCCCGGTGTTGGCGTGTCAATGGATCATAGACGATGACGTTTATTGGCACGTAGGGTATACACAGCCGACGGAGAAGGACGAGGCCACCGTGGCAGTCCATCACGTGCCAACGCGAGTTCTCGCCGAGGCAGTCGACGGAGAGGTCGACGGAGAGGCGGCGGCTGATGCCGTCAAAATCCGACGAGGACGGCACGAAGCGAGCATTGCCGATGATTGGGTTGTGGTACTGGCCGACGACGGGGGGACGGTGGAGCGAGCTAGCGAGGCGGAGGAAGGCGCGGCCTTCGTCGGCGCCGTCGGTGATGACGGCGCGGCGCCACCGCTTGCAGGTGCAAGCCGCGCGGATGAGCCAGAGCGGGGAGTCGAGGCGGAGGAGGATCTGCCGGACCACGTCGTCCGGGACATCGTGGATGCTCGTCGCGTCCTTAGGGCCCACAGCCTTCCGGCGGTCCTTGTGCCATTGCCCTCGCCTATCCAGCTCCATGGGCGCCGTGTGTGGAGGATCGGAAACCCTAGCGTGCGTCGGCGTCGCTGCGATCCTGGGGAAAGGCGGCATGAACCGGGCCATATATGCAGTCGCGATGTATTGGTCCCACCTGTGACCTGTCTGGATCACATGCAGTTGTGAATTGCACCGACTTCCAAAAAAAACTGATTTTAGGTTTTTATCGAAGCAATACTGTATATATTTGTAGTAGTACTGTAGTACATACTAATAAATGAATGTGAGGAGTCAAGGGAATACATATTTGATGATTCTAGTAGATACATCAGCTGTCCTGGCTATAGCTGCAGCTTTGCAAAATAAATAAACAAAACACAGATTCACAAATCTTTAATTATTTGCTTCAACAAGCAATCGATAGATACTACATGTACAACCATTCTTTAAATTGCAACGTGATCTTTAAATTGCAACGTGACAAGCAGAGTAAAACTAATTGGAAATAAATGAGCAGATCAGCAAAGACGAAATTTACTTGGTTCATCTACCATGGTGTCTACTACTCTGCCCCAGCCGCGACGGACCAGACCAGAGAAGAAACTTGCCTCACAGCTAGCGTTACACCGCTGCTCGGCAATCCAATGCTGAGTCGATCCTGATTTAGTGCTCATGTGCCTCCGCGCCGCTGCTCAGCTGCCTTTGTCGGAATCCGCCGCCGCCGCCGCCTAGTCAGTCGCTCCGCTCGACGCAGCAGCCGCTGCCAATCGCCACTGCGACGCCATCGCTGAAGGGCACAGCTGCCGCCACTGCCGGTTGCTCCTCTCGCGAAGCCGCTGCCGCCGGTAGCCTCCGCGATGCCCCGTCGAAAGGCACATGCCGCCGCTGGCTCAGCTGGAGAGCGAGCTGGTTGGATACGGGAGAGACGAGTGACTGCTGAGATAGGGTTACGTACTTGTGTTTGGCCAGTTCCGCACTTTCGCTGTGCTAAGTAGCTAACTGAAGGTTGCTAAGTAGCTAACTGAAGGTTGGTTTAGCGGCTATCGCCGGCTAAATGCCGCTAATAGCGTTTAAGCTTGCTTATTAGTACCAAAAAAATAAATCTCTTAGCTGCTCCCAACGCCAGCAGCTATCTCCAGTTATAGCTAGCCGGAGATTTATAACTTAGAACACAACTGATGACAAAGGTAAAAAACTTGTCGATCAAACTTCACATGCCTCAAACATCAACAACTATTATCAAACATCAACAACTATTATACATGAATATTTAGGTTGTTATTACCATATAATAAGTCATATGTTGATTTTGTATTCAAAAAACTTTATACCTAATATGTTATTAAGAATTAATATGCTATAGAAGACACTAGCTAGTAGTCAAAGATGCACAGCAAGCATCGATCATACAGAGTCAAGTATATACAACCAAAGGGCCCGGTAAAAAAATTGCCCAAAAATACGTTTATAAACTGTGACAAGACACCAAATAACTAGCAAGGTGGCAAGAGGCAAAGTAGCACCTTACAATTTAGGATTTTAATAAAGGTTTCTGAGTCGACTGTAAAATGAGACCAAATAAAAACAAAGTTCGCGTGTGCAGTGAAATTATCGAAACACTTAGATTATCTAGACTGGATCTGGAATGTCTGAATTGTGCAAACATAGAAACATCTGAATATGAATAAGCAAAATGCCGTCGCTAATTAAGGCCCTTATTATGGGCATGCCCGCAAGAACTGAGGCCATGGCAGGGTGTAGTTGAAAACATCGCTGTTGCGACAATAGGACCCTATGTCCATCGTATTCGTATCTTCGTCAACAGAGAAGATCCAGTCCCACAATCCGCCGTTAGCTGTAGAGAATATACACGCCTGAGGGTCGCCGGCGGCGGCGTCGAGCCAGTACAGCAGCCTGAAATTGGACATGGAGATGTGGCCGTCGTCGCCGTCAAGCAGAAAGACGTCTCCAACGCAGTAGCGAAAGTCCAGCTTGTTCGGCGGACGCAGACGGGAGATGCGCCGGCGTTCGCGTGTCAATGGGTCGTAGACGACGAAGTCCGGCACGGAGCGTGCGCACGGCCCGTACCTCGCGCGGAGGAGGACGAGGCCACCGCTGCAGTCGGCGACGCTCGAGGACCTGTCGTGGAGATCGTCGTCGAAGAAGAAGCGGCTGCTGTCGATGGGCAACGGCGACGACGAGGAGGGCATGAACATGTGATGGTGATCGCAGAAGCTCAGGTTGTGGTACTGGCCGACGACGGTGGGAGGGTGGAGCGAGCTGGCAAGGCGGAGGAAGGCGCGGCTTTCGTCGGCGCCACCGTCGGTGACCACGCGGCGCCACCGCTTGCAGACGCTCGCCGCGCGGATTAGCCAGAGCGGGGAGTCGACGCGGAGGAGGATCAACCTGAGTGAGTCGTCTGGGAGGTCATGGATGCTCCTCTCCTCCATCGCCGACTTCCAGTCCTTGGGCTGCCGCCGCCGCCGCTGCTGCTCCAGCTCCAAGGGCACCATGAATCGGAGGACCGAAAAGTACCCCTAACACTCCGAGCGAGTTACGACTTACGACCCGAAGAGCGGCGACAGGGTCGTATATGCAGAGGCAGGCATGCAGCCACGACAAACTTTGGTGCTATGGGCCACATCCATGTACGTACAGATTTAGGCTTTATGGGACTGACTATATAACTGTTGACAGATTTTTGTTGCCAAAATCTGTCAAATTTTGAACCAACCAGACAATGACAAGTGACACCAAAAACTGACAGATATAATAAATAAAAATCTGTCAACATATCTGAAACCGATACATCCCATACTGGGTTACCCCAAAACCCACATCCATTAACACACACTACCTCAAAGCACTGACCTGCTCGGACACACATAAAAACACACACTAATAGACACACACGGAGAAAATACTGACACACACATGCCTCAACACACACTCAAACACACACACACACGGACAAAACACTGACACACACATGCCCAACAAACATGGAAGAAAGAAATATGAAAGAATACTCAAGAAAAAAAATCTGTAAATGTCAAACAACTAAAAGAATTCAACTCTACTCAGACAAAAATCTCATACAACTAAAAGATCTGTCAAACATGACAAATAGCAGAAACATGACAGAATAGCAGGCCCGAATGTTGTGTAATAGCAGCAGTTGGCAGCACGCATGGTGAGCAGTAACACCCAGGCACACACTCGCTTCTCACAGGTTTCGACACAGGCTTAGGCTCCTTGGGCTTGACGTCCTCCACGCTGACGATTCGGCACCGCCAGGCACACCTTCTTGAGCTCTTGCTCCTGCATGATGGCCACAGGGTGATGGAACTAGAAACTCTGTTCATGGATGCAAAGTAGTTCTGTCTAGGTTCTAGAATTCACCACAAACCAGTAATAATACTCCTATAGAGGGCCAGCAACATGTAAGATGCAGACTAGAGCTGACAACCATCAATCAACTCTTGCTTGCAATCCTAATTTGAAACTGAGTTATTAAAATTTATGAATCCATGGCATCATATATCATCAGCCACAAAGTGAAGTATTTCCTTTGCACCATCTTGTATTGAACAAACCAAACCCTACATAAAGCAGATCAAGACAAAAGCAAACCTGTTTTTTGCGATCTCATAATAGAACACTGAGATAGTTGAGCTCCAGCCCCTAGCCTGATGGGGTGGGTTGGAGCCAGACCATCAAGAGAAATATCCTTCAAAAACTAAAAACCAACAACAATGAATCAAAAATTCAAAGATCAGACCTGAGCAGCTTTGTAGGCATTCATCATGCTCTCTGCAGCATCCTTTTTCTCTACACCTGACTTTAACTCAGCAAGGTACCTGCAAAAATCATCATGAAGACAAATCAGATACCAGGATGTATGTGCAGCAGGGGATAAAAATAATCCATGGATCACAAAATTCATGTTCTCCATTCTTCTACATACATACTATAAAGATACAACACAACATCATGTACCATATAGACAAATTCTCTCCATGCAACTCACAATAAAAACAAACACCCACACCCACACATCACAGGGAGAGACACACACAGAGACAGAGAGAGATAGCAGAGAGAGACACGCACAAATAAACTCAAAAGGCAAAGAACAAAAAAAGCAAAGGACAAAATACACAGAGAGATAGCAACTTGATATACACTGAGCTCTACTAAAATAGACAAATAAAAAAATCTGAAAAAATAAAAAGAAAAACAAGCAAATAGACAATCACAAGTAAGAAAGATACATCTAATGGCAAAAGGAAATTAAAAAAAGAATGGCACAACAACACACAACACAACTATAAATGAATAAGACAGAGAGACACACACATACACAGACACACACCAGCAACGCCACAATGCTCACATGCACCCACACACACAAACAACCCAAACACACAGACACGGCAGAAACTAAATGACAGTTCAGAAAAAATATTAATTAGCAATGGTCCTCCAAAGATAGAAGACAAATACACACAACTGCCAAAAAAAAATTAAGCCATAATAAACGACAAACAACCAAAAAAAAACCAACAAACTAAGAAAGATATGCACACCCAAAGAGAGAGAGAGGGAGACAACAAAAAATTTGATTTAAAAACCCCAAAAAGAAAACCCAGCAAAGCAAAACTCCAACCACAAGAAAACAACACATAGAAAAAAGCCCACAAAACAGAAGACTAAAAAACCACAAAAAAGAAGCCCATAAAAATAGAAGACTAAAAAAAGCCCACAAAAAACTAAAGCAGAAAAAATACACACAGAGGCACACTCATAGATAGACACACACAGAGATAGAGACACACAGAGAGAGAAACATATCTATCCAAAACCAACTACAAGTGTACATCTTCCACAGAGCCACATCAGCTACCTATCACACATAGTTGTATGCACATGTTGGCTATGGGAGATCAATTAAACAATCAAACATATAGAGTCAAATCTATGATTTACTCATTGTCTGACCAGATAACCTCTCAAGGTCAAATATAGCCAAGAAGAGGAAAATTGAACTACAAGATGTATATACATGGAAGCAGTGAGCACAGACACAAAAATGCTTTAGATATACAAAAAAAATGATCATGGAACATGGAAGCTTTCTATTATTATATACTTATTATCCATGCAAGCAACATAGAAAAAAGTAATAAAGCAAGCAAACAAGCTGCTATTGTAGCTAGTTGTACAAAGCAAATAAGCGACAACATGGACCACACCAGCATTGCATGTACCCCCCACCCCCCAATCTCATGCAGGCATGCACACAAAATGACATAATGCAAATGACATAATGCGGGTTGTCCCCATGTATAAAGAGAAATTAAAAGGAAAAGGGGGAGAAAACTAGTATAAAAACAATTAACCTATCTAGAATGGTTGAAAGTCTTCACAAGTTCAGCATTATCAAATGTCGTCCTCTGAGGAATGAGCTGAATCGTTTTCTTTAGAGTTCATATCAAAACCATCATCCTTCTCCCCATTTCTAGGTTCAGAATCAGAAGTGAAATCTTCATCCTTCATGGGCACCTATAAAATATTCAACATAAGCACTCACCTAAATAGTCACTGGATACTATGCCTATAACCTCAAATTCAATGAGCTGTAATTGAAAAAGAACTATGGTTCCATACAGTAACACAAAAAGGCATTTTTCAGCAACACATTCAGAAATTAGGATTAATATATAGCAACTCTAATCTTAGGATACAGAGGACATACAATGAGTTGTAACTGCGAATTCTATTTGATTTAGCCTTGATGTTATGTTAGCAGACAATGTCCATACAAGGATCCAATTTGCCAAGTGTGCTGTGGAGCAGTATCAACTACAAAAACTAAAGCTAAGTAGCCATGAGCTGGTTTGCCCTCTTTAAGGTATGCAGCTGCTATACTTACTGACTGGCAGGACTTCAGTCAGGCAACTTAGCCAGCTGCAATGATAAATAAAACAATCTTATCTACATTTAAGTTCATACAAATTCACACTGTACACAAGTTAAAATTAAGTTCACAAAAAAAGGCACTCACAGGACACATACAAAATTTCCAAACAAGCAAAGGTGAACACAACAATATAGGAAATGGCAGTAGACACTAGACACATCATAGCAGGAAATCTATCACTGTGAGTGTGAATGAAAATATATCTCCTGTGTAAAGTAATCCATGAAATTAAGGTTTATGAGCAACTTAGCAAAGAAATAGATCAACCATATGGTGCATACAATTTTTTAAATATTGTTATTAATCCCATAAAATATCAGAACCACAAAAAACTGAAAGAGCTGTGCAGGCAATATATATTTCATGAACTAATATGAGAACTAATATATTAATCCCACAAAATATCAGAACCACAAACAGATTCCTAAAAGTAAAACAATAGAAATATCAAATTTATTTCATGAACTAATATGAATATCTATGAAGGGACCTTATCAGAAACTTGTGCTATAAGGCAGTATATATCCATGGCATTTGCCTGAGTTGTGTACAGGCAGAACACCTCAAATATTTTTACAAAATATTGAGCAACAGGTAAGAAAGAAATGTACATGAATCTTTTATGTTCTTTATGCAGACTCAGGTAATCAAAACTGACCCAAAGATATAGTGTGCAGCCAACCGTTTTCACGTGAATGATAATCAAAAGCAAAGTCATGTCAAAACTTTAAATTGTCCATTGCTGCAGCCAACCCCAAAACTTGAAGCCTAATCACCCATAGTGAGGCACAAATAGAAGGAGTAATTCACTGCATTTGATAATACAATTTGCACCTCTAACTGCAAAGGGCAATAGAAAGGAAATAAAAGCACGACCTCCAACACATTTGCCTCCAACAAATGTTGAATGAATTGCACAAAGCATACATCACCACACTTGAGTTCCACATCGTTTGCAAAAGGAAGACATGTATGTGGTGTTCTGATTCTTCCAAACAATAGAAAGAGAAGGCAATAGACTCGACATGACAGCACACAGACAACACTAGAAAGAAGAAATTAAATTGGTCGGTCTGTTGCTTCACCAAATCAGACCTAGCCATAACCGAAGTTGCTGATCACATTGTAGCTACTGACACACCTCTCCATCTCCACCACTCATACGGCCAAAGACCATTAAAAAATTCAGGATAGCTCTTCAACATACGTCTGCATCCTTCTTCCTAGTTCTAACCCTCTCCACAGAGGAACATAGAAAACCAAGCAAAAAAGAACTAACGGATGCAATAAATCAGCGAGTTACTAGCTACATCAGCATGGTAAGAAAGAAGAACTAGATCTACAGAACAAACCCTAAATAAAGTCGGGAGAAGGAAGAACAGACACAATACGAGTCCACTTGACCAACCTGAAAAGGACGAGGAACAGCAGTACAGCACAACTCGAATGGACGCAACAAAACCAGAACAGGCAACCACCGAACACCCCTCGCCGCAGCACTCACAGCGCGTGGACAGTGCTCGGAAGACCCCTCGCCGCAACAGAGCGCCGCAGCAGCCGAACCCCTCGCCACAGCACCCACGGCGCGTAGACACCTCCGAAGACCCCTCACCACAGCTGCGCAGCACCCACAAGGCCACAACACAGCGCAGCCACACAACACAGCACCACGGCACAGGGGATCTCGAGCGGTACGGCGCGAGTGGAGAGCAACGCGGATATCGGGACAGCAGCATAACTGGTGGCTCCTGTGGAGAGTGGAGAGCGGTGCGGAAGGCGGCGGCGGCGGCGGAGAGCGCGGTACAGCGCCGGCGCCACCACGCGTGGGGAGAAACGAATCGGAAAAGGGGAAGACAGTATAGGATAACGGGTTTCAACTCTTTCCAGACTGTGAAAGCCGTTAGTACTTGCGGACCCGTGACAGCACGCATCTTCAAGCAAATCAACGCTCCAGAATTTGACAGATACAAATCATAAAAAACTGTTGATAGATAAATAGCAAAATTCATAAAAATAATACCTGTTGACGTAATGTGTACTGACTTCCAAAAATATCTAATATGCATATATACAGGAGTACATGTATAATATAATACTTAATATATATTATATTTAAAAAATGCAAATTGAGAGAGCTACTGCCATTAAAGTTTGAATATACTTTATATATACTCACAATGAATAAGAGGGCGAGTAAAAATCAAGGGAAAATAGAAAACTGTCAGAGAACAAAACTAAAGCTTGCTTGTTATTTTTCGAGGAAAAAAAACAGAGCTCGCTTGTGCAATGGAATTATGCAAGCTCTATAGAATATTGAGAGTGAAAATGTCTGACTCCTGCAAACATATAGAAACATCTAAATATATGACACAGATTAAAAAAATGCGACAAAAAAAGTAGATCTATGCTCGTTCACTTCAGCAAAATGTTTTAGCTAAGGCCCTAAGGGTAGGCCCGCAAGAAGTAGTGAGGCCATGGCAGCGTGTAGTTGAAAATAGAGTTCCTGCTTGTCTGACTACAGGTCTCCTCCGGCAACACCCGCAGCTCCATCGTATTTAGGTCGGTAGAGAGGAGCCAATCCCTCTCCGCCGTTCGCTGTGGAGAATACACAGGCTTGAGGGTCGCCGGCGGCGCGCGGCAGCGTTGAGCCGTTACAGCACCCTAAAATTCGATATGGAGATGCCGCCATCGTCGCCGTCGAGCAGGAAGTAGGTGTCTTTAGTGTTGTAGCTGTAGACGTGCCCGTTCGGCTGACGCGGACGGGACATCCATCGGTGTTTGCGTGTCAATGGGTCGTAGACGAGGAGGTTTGGCACGGAGAGTGCAAACGGCCCGTATCTCATGCGGAGAAGGACGAGGCCACCGTGGCAGTCAGCTATGCTCGAGTGGTTGTCCTGGAAGTCGCCGACGGAGAAGCGGCTGCCGCCGATGGCCGGCAACGAGGAGGGCACGGGCACGAACTGGTAACCACCATCGAAATAGCTGTGGTAGTGGCCGACAACGGCGGGAGGGTGGAGCGATCCGGCCAGGCGGAGGAAGGAGCGGCCTTCGTCGCCGCCGTCGGTGACGGCACGGCGCCACCGCTTGCAGGCGCACGCCGCGCGGATCAGCCAGAGCGGCGAGTCCCGGCGGAGGAGGATCCGCCTCAGCAAGTCGTCCGGTAGGTCATGGATGCTGCTCGCCCCCATCCCCATCGCCCGGCCTCCTTCTCTGGTGCTTGCGCTGCCGCAGCCGCCGCGACAAACTTTGGTACTGTATATGTGTATATGCAGCCGCGACCCGCAAGAGCAGCGGCATGAACAGAGGGACATTTATTATTATTATGTGTATATATGCAGCCGCGAAAGGTCTGATCTGTTAGACTGTTATATATCGAGTCTCGACCAGAATCAAAGGATTGCTGTGGGACAAGCTAGCCCAGCCCATGTGTATGTGGAGTATATATATATACTCCCTCCGTTCCAAATTGTAAGTCGCTTTGACTTTTTTGGTTCATCACTACTACAGAAAACTTAACCGAGGCGGTTATTTTTGGTTAACCGAGGCGGTTTTTCTAACCGCCTCGAACATAAGGTCACAGTTAATCGTGGCCTTAACCGAAGCGGTTGGGAAACCGCCTCGGTTAATATATTAATCGAGGCGGTTATTTTACAAAAAACCGCCTCGGTTAATCGAACGAAAAAAACAAAAAAAAATGAAAAAAACCCAAACCCTAGCCCAAATGGGCCTGGATCTGGGCCATCGCCGCCGTGCAACCCCTCCTCGCCAGAGCCGCCGTCGTAGGGTGCCGGAGCCGCTGTGGAGGCCGCTCCTCGCCAGATCCGCCGCGTGGAGGTCCTCCTCGCCCAGATCTGCTCATCCGCCCCGTTGAGGTGGGCTCCCTCGGCCGCCCGCCGCGCCGTCGATCTCGGGCGCGCCGCCCCGCTGGTGGCCGCCTCGCGGCGCCGCCTCCAGTGGAGAGAGCCGCCCCGTTCGCCACTGCCGCGGGGGGGCCTCCCCATTCGCCCGGCCAAGGCCGGGAGGCTGCCGCATGCGCCCCGCCCCGGCCGAGGCGGGGCCGCCTCGTGCGCCCGGCGCGGGAGGAGCCTCCCGTGCGCCCAGCGCCCATCGCCCTAGAGCCACAGCGGGGGGGAGCCCTCATGCCCCCATCCGCCCCCTGCACTGGAGCCGCCCGGGGAGGGCCTCCCCCCGTGCGCCAGCGGGAGGGGCCTCCCGTCTTGGCGCCGCCGCTGCGCCGTCAGCGTCTCGGCCAGCGCCTCAGGCCCAGGCCTGTGCCGGGGGGTAGGCCGAGGTCAGCGCCAAGGCCACGCCGCCGGGGAAAGGAGTGAGAGAGGGAGAGCGTGAGAGAGAGAGGAGAGAAGCGATGGTTGTGACGGCTGGGTGGGACGAGGAAATTGAGAGTTAGGGTTTCAGTTGTCTCCGTATATATACTCGCCATCTATTAACCGAGGCGGTTTTCTTAGAAAAACCGTCTCGGTTAATCGCCTATTAACCGAGGCGGTTGTCTTAGAGAAACCGTCTCTGTTAATAGACGATTAACCGAGGCGGTTTTTCTAAGAAAACCGCCTCGGTTAAGGTATTAACCGAGGCGGTTGTTGCGCCGGGGCATTGCCTCGGTTGGAACTGATTAACCGAGGCGGTTTTTTGCTAAAACCGCCTCTGAGCTCATTTTTTGAAGTGCCTTGCAAAATCTTTTGTGTAGTAGTGCATCCATTTTACTATGTATCTAGACACATTATTATATCTAGATGCATAGCAAAATGAATATACTAAAAAAAATCAAAGCGACTTACAATTTGAAACGGATGGAGTAATAAACTAATATACTACAATGCGATTGTATTTTAAATTAAATGCAAACTTAGAGTTATTACTACTAAAGTTTGAATATATACTCACAATGAAAAAGATCGAGCGTGAATATAAAATCAAGAAAAAATTGGAACAACCACGTGTATTCCTCCAGGCACGCCGCTTCCAAGCGCAGTCCAATATATATACAGACCTTCAAAAAGCATCAACAAAACACCTGTAGTGTACCGAGACTTAAAAAACGATTTTAGGTTTTTCTAACATATAATACGTACTGCATATAGGAGGAGTACATATATTACTAAAATAATGTATTTTTTGAAATTTACTAATATGTCATACGAATTTTTTTCATCGTTCCGTTATCTAAAAATAAAGTCATGATGAATAAGGGTACGTGAAGGAGCCAAGGGAATACAGTTGGTACTTGTAGTTCAACGTGAAGCACGAGTTTTTATACTAACTTGTGACAGCTGGCAAAGGCAAAAAAAAAAAAAAAAAAAAAAAAACTGTCGATCAAACGTTAGATGCCACTCATGCCTCAAACATCAATAACTATTACATTATTTAGCCTTGTTATTAATTATTATTATATAATAATAATTCATATGTTGATTTTGTATTCAAACTACTTTATACCTAATATGTTGTTTTAACAATATGCTATAGAAGATACTAGTAGTCAAAGATGCACATCGTACAAAGAGTGTCTAGTATATGCGACTGAAGGGGTTACAAAATTGCCCAAATAAACTGTGACAAGACACCAAATAATATAACTAGCAAGGTGGCAAGCCAAAATAGCACTTTTTCATTATACAATAATTTAGCATATTTTTCCTTGAAAATGATTTTTGCAAAGAATTTTATTTATTTATTCCAAAATAGCATATCACTTTTTATTTGTTTGTTCATTCATCATACAATAGCGCTGTGGCTGGCATGGCGGGAGGGCAATAGACATGGCGACTGCGCTGGAAAAGGAAGACAAGCGGAAGCAAGTCAAGATGATATGAATCACCGCTTCTTTTACGCCCAAGATCTTACCATTTTGCTTAAGTTTCTATTTGTTTCCACGCCTTTTTTTAAACTTTCAAATATGAAATGGACAAATTCCTACAAGAAAAGGGATTGTAGGCCAGGGTGTGGCTCCCTAACGTGAATCTACACGAGGGTCCTAGTGATATATATGGTATATTTTACAAAAAAAAAAAAAGTTTTCACCCCGGTTTCGAACTGGCGGTGATAAAGCTCACCATCACTGTCTGCTTTCAAGCACCGGTGGTGATAAATGTTTCTGATCAGTCGACTGTAAAACTGAGACCAAATAAAACAAAAGCTCGCCCGTGCAATGAAATTATCGAAACACATATATATAGATTATCTAGAATGGAAATGTTTGACTCGTGCAAACATAGAGACATCTGAAAAGATGATACATAGATTAAATAATGTGATAGATAAGTAAAAATAAATCGACGCCGTTCGTTCAGCAAAATGTGTCCTAGCTAAGGCCTTCCTTGAGGGCATGTGCCCGGAAGAACTGAGGCCATGGCAGCGTGTAGGTAAAATTCCTGGTCTGACGATAGGTCTCCATCGCATTTCCGTCGGTAGAGAAGAGCCACTCCCATTTTCCGCCGTTACCCGTGGAGAACACACACGTCTGAAGGTCGCCGCCGGCGCCGGCGCCGTGCAGCCGGTACAGCAGCCTGTAGTTCGATATGGAAATGTGGCCGTCGTCGCCGTCAAGCAGAAAGGCCTCTCTAACGCCGCCGACCTGCTTGTTCGCCGGATGCGGACGCGGACGGGACATCCACCGGCGTTTGCGTGTCAATGGGTCGTAGACGACGAGGTTTGGCCAAGGGCTTGCACACGGCCCGTACCTCGTGCGGAGAAGGACGAGGCCGCCGTGGCAGTCAGCGACGCTGGGGTAGTTGTCGCGGAAATCGTCGATGGAGATGCGGCTGCCGTCGATGGGCGACGACGGGGAGGGCACGAACCGGTGACGGGTGTCGTCGTCGTAGTGGCCGACGATGACGGGCGGATGGAGCGACCTAGCGAGGCGGAGGAAGGCGCGGCCTTCGTCGTCGCTGCCGTCGGTGACGGCGCGGCGCCACTGCTTGCAGACGCACGCGGCGCGGATGAGCCAGAGCGGGGAGTCGAGGCGGAGGAGGACCCGCCGGAGCAGGTCGTCCGGGAGGTCATTGATGCTCCTCCGGCGCCCCATCGTCTCCTTCTGGCCAGTGCCAGTCTTTGCGCTGCTGCTGCTCCAGCTGCACGGCAGGATCGGAAACCCTAACACTCCGAGATCGTTACGACCCACGAGCGAGAGCGATATGGATCCCATGCATGTGATTGCGTTGCGATCGATGCTCAGGATTGCTATATGGGCCACTTCCAAACTCAGCCCATGTGGCAATGCTGCTGGCCTGCTGTGATCTTGTTTCATAATTCCGCCGCACCAATTTACATTTTGCTCTCAGGCCCCAAATTCTTGGAGATGGCCCTGGGGGTGTGGCCGTGTGGGACGGTGTTGTAGAAAATTTATTTCCCGTGAAGTCTGCAAAGGCTGCATATGCATGGATGCGGCAATTACAAGTGATTAACTCCTTGCTCTCCAATCCAATAGCTTGCGCTGCCATTGTGTGACCGAGTTTTTTTTATGACTACAAGCGTGTTTTCTTCTCTCCTTCACACAAGGCTCATAACAATGGTTCTTTGCACTAGCTAGCTGTATATATAGCCGATGCTAAATTAAATTGCAATCAATATCATCTTTTCTAGCTGCCGCTAGTGCAAAGCAAGTTACTAGCCATTGTGGATGCATGGTAAGTTACCATGCATTGGTAATGCTCCCAAGCAAGTTAGAGTTGGACTGATGCATCGTGTAACATTCGTTACCAATGCTTGGGAGCTAGCGTTACCAATGCTTTGGTAAGCAACGCAAGTTATACTCCCAAGCAAGTTAGACAAGCGCATTGGTAACGCTCCCAATGCATCCACTTTTCTAGCATTGTCCATAGCTGATGCGTGGATGCATGGTAAGTTACCAACGACCATTAGTAACGGTCCCAAGCAATTTACACGATGGCAGTGGACGCGGGCATGGATGGACACCAATAACCAACCCTATATATTGGCTGGGTATCTCTACCTGCTTTTTTTTAAAAAAAAACATTTTTAACCTCTAGCCAAATGCTTCTATATTTTATAACAGTAATGAAAAATGTGAGACCAAAACAAAGCTAGCTCATTAATTTTCTGAAAAAAATAGAGCTCACCCGTGCGATGAAATTATCCAAAGACTAGAGATTATTGAGACTGGAAATGTCTGATTCGAGCAAACATATAGAAACAAAATAGATGATATAAATTATCCAAACACTACACATGCAATGAAATTATATATCCAAGCACACTAGATATTACTGATGAGACTGGAAATGTCTCACTAATACAAAAATCATTTTTTCTTACACCTTGTTTTTTTTTTTACAGACGGTTCGTAATTTTATGACGCCAGTAGAAAAAATTCTGGCCCATCAAAAAAACCGCCTGTGTAAATATGTTTACACAGGCGGTTCACTTAACTTAACCGGCCTGTGTAAACTGCCCATTTACACAGGCGGCTTACAATAACAACCGTCTGTGTAAATAGCATTTACATAGACGGTTTATATAGAGAACTGCCTGTAAAAATTGCACTATTTACACAGGCGGTTTGTATAGAGAACCGTCTGTGTTAATTGATTTACACAGACGGTCCTCATTGTAAACCGCCTGTATAAATAGTTTGAAATTATTTTTTTAGTTTTTCAAACTTCGTTGAATGGAAAAACTCCCAAAATAAAAGTTGTAGATCTCGAAAAGTTATGAAACTTTGTAGTTGACAACTTTTTCATTTGAAGTCATCTTTTTATGGAAAACTATAACTGAAATTTTCAAATTTGAAATTCAAATTTTGCAAATGACCTCGGATGGAGAAACACTCAAAATGAAAGTTGGGGATCTCAAAAAGTTATGAAACTTTGTAGTGCACCACTTTTTCATTTGAATTCGTTTAGACCTTCAAATATTCAATTTTCCGTCGGGTTTGTATAATATGTGGAGAACAAAAATGACATCCAGACACAAGTGAGTATGTGAGGGAGGGATCGCGCGAGGCCGAGCTCGTGGATTCGAATCCCACCGGCCGCGTAGCACGCGATTTTACACGAAAAAATGTGACTTCGACGGAGACGGGGTGTGTGCCTCTTCCAGTTTCAAAAATATTTTTTGCCTTTTTAAAAGGCTCACAATCCACCGTCCTGTACGGGTCGATTTGTACTTGACCCCCTCGGTACGAGGCGGTAGGCTGTGCCGCCTATGAAAATACTTCTAGCACCGTCTGTAAAAATATTTTCTGTACCAATGTCTGAGTCGTGCAAATATAGAAACATCTAAATAGATAATACTTACAGATTAAATAATGTGATAGATAAGTAAATCAATGACGCTCGTTCGATCAGCAAAGTGTCGTCTTAGTAGCTAATAAGGCCTTAAGTGCAGGCCCGCAAGAACTGAGGCCATGGCAGCGTGTAGTTGAAAAATTCCGTGGATTGTCCTCCACTCAATGCCCTTCTTCTTCTTCTTCGACATCTCGAGGCATACTGCGGCCGAGAGACCACGTGTCGCCTCCGACAAGTTGGCGATAGATAGTGTGCTCCAGCACCCACTCGCCGCAACTGCCCTGGACCCGGCGGAACAACTTTAGCTCCTTGCCACACACGTGGACAATGCTAGTCCTCGGCGGCGATGTGGGACTAAGTCCGCCGCCGGTGCCATGGACCACCATGAACGACGATGGCGATCGGAGTAGACTAGGCACGTTCGTGTCCACGCGGATGCAGGTGGGCAGATCAATCATGGAGAACAACAAGCTGGTGCTGTCGTCAAAGGCTATGATCCTTCTCTCCTTCAGCAAACCCAGGTACAGCGATCCGTCGATGCTGCCAGCGGCGGACAACGAGCAGCGGGGAAATAGGCCCTCGTCTGACAGCTGACGACTCAGGAAGCGCCAGCCCCACTCCCCGCCGTCACCTGGGCAGAACACATAGGCGGTGGGGGCGGCGTTGAGCCGGCGGCGGTGCAGCACCTTGAAATTCGACATGGAGATGTGGCCGTCGTCATCGCCGTCGAGCAGAAAAACATCGGAGCCAGGGGTAAATCCCCTCTTGTTCCCCTTTGGAGGACCGGCGATCCACCGGTGTTTGCGTGTCCATGGGTCGTAGACGATCAGGGGTCCATAAGGTTGGTGTCTCATGCTGAGAAGGACGAGGCCATCGTGGCAGTCGGCGACGTGCCAAGGCGAGTACAGCGGCTTTTCGAGGAGGAAATCGTCGACGGAGAAGCAGTGCCGGTACTAAGATTTGAAGGGCCCTCTGTTTGCGTGTCCATGGGTCGTAGACGATCAGGGGTCCATAAGGTTGGTGTCTCATGCTGAGAAGGACGAGGCCATCGTGGCAGTCGGCGACGTGCCAAGGCGAGTACAGCGGCTTTTCGAGGAGGAAATCGTCGACGGAGAAGCAGTGCCGGTACTAAGATTTGAAGGGCCCTCTGGCGAACTTGTCGTGATGGCCCCTCTAGACTATATATAAAATCTTATAATATATATATAAGTCCTAATTTTCTTACAAAGCGAAATCAAATAACATGTCTATATTTGTCGAGGAACAATGTAGACAAAAAAAATATCTTAAGGAATAATATAATTTCGTAATATCCATCGCTTCTCATAAAAATATATTTCCTTAGGCATTTCTTGATACAAAATCATCAAGGACAGGATTAAGATTAAAAGTGTCCAAGATCTCTCTCGATGGTAAATTCGGATTATTAAAAATTAAATAGGAAAAAATACCTAGGGCCTGATCGACGACTTGGCGAGAAGCGGAGAAGGCCCTGCCTCGCTTCGCCTCCGTCGTTACGTCATTCACCGTTCTTCGATCTCCGCCACAGGCCCTTCGATCGCCGTCTGTGTGCGGTGAGAGCAAGTCGCAACTCCGCAAATTGACGATGCGGGCGTGCGGTATGGCTCCTTGCCTTCTATCGTGGTGAAATCGAAAAAGACACGTACAAAGGCCAGCACTACTTGCTTGCTTCTTGTTGGACCAGCACTACGTACAAGCGGAAAGACATGTACAAATACAAAAACATTGGTATATAGGGCCTGAGAGTTTGTATACATGGGCTTGGGCCCCTCTCTGGCTTGGGCCCTCGGCTGTCGCACACCTTGCCCCTCCCCTAGGGCCGGCACTGCGGAGAAGCGGCTGCCGTCCCTGCAGGGCGACGTCGTCGAGGAGCAACCGAATATGGCCTCTGGTGGGGTGGGGGTCAGCCCATTTGGATCTTTGGAATTACACTCATTCAGTAATCATAATAAAAATTAATTAAGCTAAGATGTTGTATGTAGAATATATTTATATATTTATTATGGGGTCATGCGAGAGGGATGGATACTTATATAAATATAATTTGTAGAATAGAATCAATTTTCATTTCAGACCTTATGAATTTCAGATAGGCTTATCTATTAAGTAGATTTTAATTACCCCAAAATAAAAGATCCAAACGATCCCTTAGTGAATTCCATTTTTTAACAATATCACTTTTGTAAATTTGAATTTTAGATTATCTTTTTTTATTTTCATGTCAATGCTTCCGCCTTCTTCGGTCGTTAGGATCTTGAGTTAATCGCGTGCACTCTAGCATTGATAGTGACGCTTGTTTATTGCTTAGTCTCTAATGAAAAGCAATGTTAAAGTTGCATCGAAGTTATTGGTCAGAACGAGCCTAGCTAGTCTCTTGTTTTTTTTACTTAATCTGCTCATGATGCGTATGTAGTGCTTAACTAATGGTTTAAATTTTATTCTTATTCATTCGTACGTTGCCTAGCGAATTATTTTTAATCTGCTCATAATGCTTGCCAGGTCTTGCTGTGTGTGTCCGCACTCCGCACGCAATAACCAGCTGGTCAGCTGATCCTCTTCAACTAGGTACTCTATTCTAAATTATAAGTTATTTTAAGAATCTTAGAGAGTCAAGATATTGTAAGTTTGATTAAGTTTATATAATAAAATAATAATATTTTTAAACTAAATAAGTATCATTAGATTCTTTATTAATTATATTATCCTAAAACATCTATTTGATGTCATAAATCTTTGTAATTCTCTCTATAATTTTGATCAAACTTAATATACTTTAACTCTCCAAGCTTCTTTAAATGATGTACAATTTGGGATGGAGTACTTCCTCCATTTCAAATTACAAATCATTTTGACTTTTTGATACATCTATTTTATTATGTATCTAAATATAATAATATATTTAGATACATAATAATATATCTAGATACATAACAAAATAGATAAAAAAGTTAAAATGACTTATAATTTGGAACGGAGGGGGTACTTATTATGTCATCTTTGGAGGAACTCCATACGACTCTGCCAAGGTATTATAAATTTTTATTCCCAGTACAAAAGTGACATGGTCAATGCCTCACATAATCACATATATATGAGTAGTGGGGTGCGACTATATAGCCGTTCCTGTTAATGCCAACAAAATTCCTGGTAATGCAACAGAAGATTATCTGGTCAATAATTCGTCACGCGGAGAAAGGAAGAAAAATGAGAAGATGAATGATGCCGACACTATGTGTTAAAGCTGAGGATTGTTTTAAGGAGGAGAGGATGAGCCCATGGCTCCTCCAATTTTACAGTTTTTGTGAAGATACAAATAATGTGTATAGATGCAGTTTGGTTCACATTTTCTCTAGATGACAATCAAACGAATTGAACATGCTATCGCTACTCTATCCGACCACCATGCTATTATTTAATGGAGCTAATCGGCGCATGAAGCAAACTTAGTTGGTCTATCACAATTGGGTCCATACATGTGGAGATTGGTTCAGTCAGCTGGCAAATTTAATAATTCAAGCGCTAATATAGTGAGTACCACGAGACTTAGATTGTTTCACTATGACACAAAACTTTTGTAGGTGCGGTTCATGGTGATTTATAGGGGCGGTTTCTATAACCGCTCCTACCACACCATTTCTACAAACCGATGATTTATAGGGGTGTTTTCTAGTAGTCTCCATAAATGAAATTTTAAATTTCACAAAATCGAACAAAAAACCCAAAAAAGATAGAAATACAGCAAAAAAAATTTTGGACTCGAGGGGAGGCCCCACCGCCGTGCATGTTACCTCTTGTAGCACTCTGCCTCTTCGTTACTTATGTTTAAATTTAGTTTTAGGCCTCCTCATATTATACCAAACAAAGTTTCAATTGACCCTTTGAACCTCTCAATGAATTTAAATTAAAAGGTTGTTAACAACAAAGTTTTATAACTTTTCAAGACCTATAATTTTCATGTTGCTCATTTCTCCATCCGAGGTCATTTGAAAAAGTCAAATTTCAAATCTAAAAAGTCAATGCAATTTTCTTTCAAAAGATGATTTCAAATCAAAATATTGTGAACTACAGAGTTTTATAAGTTTTTAAGACCTATAACTTTTATATTGGCTGTTTCTCCATCCGAGGTCATTTAAAAAAGTTTATTTCAAAAATTCAAATTTCAAACTTGAGGCATTCAAACAAAATTTTCACTACAAGAAATCGGTGGTTTTTTGACGTAAAATCCATTTGTGACGGTGGTTTTTTGACATTAATTATGACATAGTTATGTGAATTATGACATTAGTTATGTGAATTATGACATCGGTTATATGTATTATGACAAAAGTGCAATGTCAAAAGAACATTGCATATATTTTATGACATAATTCATGTTTTATGACATAAACTCATGTCATAACTAACGTATTATGACATAAACTATAGCATAATTAATGTCAAAAAACCACCGTCACAAATGGATTTTACGTCAAAAACCACCGATTTCTTGTAGTGTTTCCATGTGGAAAAATTCAAAAAAAAGTTATAAATTATAAACTTTATAACATTTCATAAGATCTACAACTTTTATTTTAGTCATCTTTTCATGTGACTTTGTTCTATCAACTCAAAATTTGACTACTTCAAAGTTCAAACAACATTTTGAAAGTATAAATGATTTCAACTAAAAAGTCTTGAATAACAAAGTTGTGCAACTCACTAAGATTTATAAATTTTATTTTTATCATTTCTTTATTTGACAACGTGATAGCGGATGAAAAAATATAGAAAATAAAAGTTGTAGATCTTGATGAGTTCTATAACTTCTATGATTATAACTTTTGTAGCTGAAATCATTTACTACTTCAAAATATTGTTTTAAGTTACCACTTTTAAAATTTAAATATGCAATTAACAAACCAAAGTAACATGAAAAGATGAAGCTATACCAATGCATTAAATTTATAGAGAATGATTTTAGAAAATTTTAGGGAAAAAATCATCAAAATTAGAGTTAGTATGAGGAAGAAAGACTAGTTACAAGTTTTAGCTGGAGATTAAAAAGAAAAACCAAAGTTCTTGAAGAACACATTAAATTTCTAATCTAAAGTTCAAACTAAATTTTAAAACAGAAAATGATTTCAAATGAAAAAGTTGTAAACAACAAAACTGCATAACTTTCGAGATCTGCAACTTTTATTTTGATCATTTCTTCATCCGAAGTCATTTCAAAAAATTCAAATTTTAGTGCTTGATTTTTAATATGGCATCTATTTGTAGGAGCGTTTCAATATAGAGCTATCCCTATAAATCAATTTGTAGGGTCGCTAGATATAAAGCCACCCCCTGCAAATTGATGCCATCTGTAGGGACGGCTTGTTTTGGAACCATTTGTAAAGGCTGCTCGATATAGAGTTGCCCCTAAAACAAAAGGAGGTATTGCTATAAATTGTTTTTTATGGTGTTTTGTCCAGCTAGTTTGTTTCATTGTCTATGGAGGTTCATGTGGTTTTCTCTAAAGTGCTCGGATATTTGCTAGCTGGATTGTTTCTATTCTTTGTTGGTCGAATTCGTGGGCTGCCTTTTTCTTATTGGCTAAGATTATTTGGAGTGCAAATATTATTGTTACTTACCTTGGTGTGGTTATCAGAAAATTATTGAGATTAATCTGTATTTTTTATCGAGAACTTTGTGTTTTTTTTTTCGAGAACATTACCTACTGCTGTTATATCTTAATTGCTACGAACTTAGAAAATAAATACACAAAAACACATTAATATTTTATTTTGCACTAGGAAATATTGAACAATTATTTGGATCATCGTAAGCATGTTCTTATCAAGTGGCCCAGTCATACGCTTTCCAGCCGGCTAGCGTGCTATTAATAAAAGCACTATTTGCTGCCTATAAATTGCTTCGCCTGCCAAAGATTATATGCATCGATCGGTTCAGCATTTCAGCTAGCATAGCCCTTTCGTGGTCTCTGCATTTGAGTTCTGCTCTAGCAACCTCGCCCTTTTGCCCTCTAGTAGCTAGCTACTGACCAGCAGCAACACCAACGGCTACCGGTGCCGCCGCCCCGCTTAAGATGGCCACTGCAACTGCCTGCATCCTGCTGGTCCTGCTGACCATGGCGCCCAAGCAAGTAAAGGGTGATTGTATCAGCACTTGTGAGAGCCTATGTAACACCTTTGCTGACGACCTCTGCAAGAGCAACGCCAACCCCAACCTTTGTCCACCGGCGGTGCAGGCACAATGCAATTAAGAACACGGCTTTCACAGCGTGTCAAGTTAATTGCAATGTCCTCATCTGCGTTCTAAGCACCATCACTCCTTGTATTGCTTGATGAGTATGTATGTATGTATGTATGTATGCCTTTGTATTCCTACTTCCTAAGTATTGTTTGCTGCAGAATTAATAAAGGTGAGTGCAAGCAACCAAGTATTATTGTTTGCTGGCATTGGGCACTTACCACCAATACATGTATTAGTAGCTATAGTATTATTGTACTTCTCCATATGCATATGGAAAAGTGTGTGTACGTGCCAATCTTGTGTGGTCTTTCTACGTCTACTAGACATGTAATGTAATCTCTCATGGCCTTGCCATCAGGGAATTTGTATGTACTCCCTCCGTCCCATATTAGATGACGTTATGGGATGCGTGCCGGTCAAACTTTCTCAACTTTGACTAGATTTGTAGAAAAAACGTGCAACATTTTCATCTCCAAATAAATTTGTTAAAAAACTAGACTTAAAGATCTTTCCAATGATACTAATTACTTAGCATAAATATTTATATATTTTAATATATAATTGCCGGTATTTTAAAAATATTGACTTCTCGGGAAGCGAGAATGACATCTATTTTGGGACGGAGGGAGTATTGCAATAAATTATGAAACTTTATTTTTGGTCGCTGTATGATACATACATGTGTGTGGTTCATTGTTCCTAATTAATATTGTTGCAAAAACTGATAGCAAAAGAATTAGGACCTTCTTTTGGCAAGGTGCATGGGAGAACCAAGGGAAAAATAAATGGGCCATTATATGCGGCACTAATAATAAATAAAAATGTGGGCTTGGAATTGAAGACATAGGACATACATTTGTCTTTAGATACTATACTATACGCTCGCACCTTTCTGTGCGTGTTGTGAGTGTCTGGGTTATACTATGTAATTCTCAAAAAAAATATTATATACTATACTAAAATATGGCCGGTTATTTTCTAGGCTTCCGCACAGCCGCCTTCTTCTTCGGCACTAGCGGCTCCTACCCCACACTCCTCTCACTGCCCTCCCTGGTGGCCCTCGTCCCCACTACTACCACCACCCCACCAGGATATATACTAGGGTTTGTCGGAGCTCCACGGTGGCAACGTGCCCATGGCGGCCGCCACCCCCCCCCGGCTGGAGCTCCCCTGCCCTGACCTAGCCTGGTCGGCTCCATTGCCACTAGGGCCCCTAAACCGCCCGCCAGTATCCCCACTGTCTGGCCTGCCTGCCTTCCTAAACCCCTTTCCTTTCTAAGTTAGGAGGGGAGGAGGAGACGGCTTACCTTGCCAAATCTGCCATGGCTGCCACTGGATCTACCATGCCAACCGCCGAGTAGGAGCACGGGCGTGGGGAGGTCGCCGAGGAGGTGCTCGCCGATCGCTAGAGAGAGGACACGATTTGGATGACGACGTGCAGGCATGTGTGTGCGTAGGGATGGAGAGACAGATGAGAGGTGACCGTGCGATGTGGCTTAAAAACGCCTATTTTTAATCATTATCTTTGTCTTCTGCTTAAATGGTGGTGAATCTTGGATTTGGCAGGATCTTACAAAAAGAAATCTTTTAACTTTCGAATCTGAAATTGATCAAGCCCGTGCATTTCATTGAGCCATGTAAAATTTCTTCCATCCGATCAGGCGTTGAGTACATCTTACGTGCGGCTAATATTGCAGCTGTCATGAGTGTCTTTTGGTCGCTTCTTGCCGCGAGTTATAGAAAAGTCAGACTTATGATCCTGCCTTTTTATCCATGATATCACTTGAGGTTTATGCCCTTTCATCTTCAGTGAACCACGTAAATGAAAAACAAACAGCCATTTAGTCAAGCACGCAAGAGAGAGAGAGAGAGAGAGAGAGAGAGAGAGAGAGCCCTTCAGTCAAACACGCAACGCAAACAGGCAACAGCGGTAGGTGGATCCTATAGAAGCAAGCGACGTGAACAACAGGTACTCGGGATATACTCGGAGGCAGAATGGCAGATAGACAATAGAGGGTCAATGAACGAATTGCACAGTTTACTCTACCAATATTTTAAAATTCTCGGCGGTCAACGATAAACAGGAATATCACAATTATCAATGATACAAAATTTATTTCAGAAAGAAATTATAAAAAAATAGTTTAATTATTAGGTTTAGGGAATCATGTACATCATTTCTAGACCATTTTAGATAAAAAACAAAGCTTAACCCAATTAGAAACTGCTGATTCAATGATATATAAATGAGTATGAAGAACAGTCCATATGTATTTCTATTATACATTCCTATAAAGTGCCCTTAACTGAAAATTCTTCACGCTTCATATAAAGTTCTTATTATACATCTCTATTCCCGCCCGTAGCAACGCGTGGATATTCATCTAGTTTAGTATATTTTAAATGTAAAATGCTCAAGTGGTTCAATAAATTAATATGTCCAGTAAAGTAATTTTTTAGCACAGAAAATGGTACAATGGGGTGGATGATAAAGATGGGCTGGCTTAATTTCTCAGCAAAAATTTAGGGCTGTAGCAAAACCCCACAAATTCTAGTGAAAATAGAAAAGAATCACTTCTCACTTTACTTCGTACGTAATTGTTCCTTATTCAATCTGCATCAAAATCAGTTCACTACTTACTTGAGAACCCTACTCCTCCACGAAGATGAACTAGAATCACTCTATCAGATAATCAATGAAACTGGAGCTAAGAATCAAGGGTGGACCTATGCCAAGGGGTTGTTGGTTCCATCAGCTAGCCTTGCCTCACCTTACCCAGCCAGGTAACATACAAAAAGAAAAATAAGGCATTTGGAATTTTTGCTGTCTCACCTTGTGGACTGTGCAAGCGAGTTTTTTCCTAACTCATCCAAGCATGTGAGTTGATCTAAACAAGCTAGGCACTGTAAGATATATATAGGTGCCCGAGCAACCAAAAGTGCCCTTAATATTAATTCTTTGGTGATGTGTACTACTGTGTAGAGATCTACTCTTAGGATTTTAAAAGGGGCACTGTCTTTTACTGGTAAACAGTAGCATGATTATTACTGCCCTTAATATTATTTCTTTGGATGTGTACTACTGTATAGAGATACTTGCAAGTGCTCTCAGTTGAACGTCTGCACTTCTCATGCATGATACACGTACCCCCCATATGCAATTACACATAAATAAAAACAAATAATACAGGTGCTAGGAGGTGTTGTTATCTCTCTGAGCATTGCATGGGACCGATGGAGTATTTATTGATCGTGATGATATCGAATGCATTGAAGTCCAAAATGCCATCTTTGGTAAGAACAAACTAATCTCTTTTTTTTTTTTTTTTTTTTTTTTTTTTTTTTGTTAATCTACGCACAATATGCATGTGTGATACGGGATATAGTAGGCTAGCTGGCGGTTCTATTAATGGTTGATATACTCTATTCTGAATATATGCGTGAGATGGAATATACTAGTGGTGCCCTTAATATTAATGTACTTTGGTTGTGTGTACTGCTGTATCGAGATCTATACCCTGGGACCGGAATCTTAAAAATGGCACTGCCTTACTCGTAAACAGCTGCATGATATCATGTTCCCATGTGCTCTCATGATCAGTTGAATATGTCTGAAATGCTCATGCATGACACACGTACCCTCATAAGGATATGTACACGTAAATAAACAAATACATGTGGTAGGAGCCTAGGTGGTGTTGTATCTCCTGTTTGATTAAGCTAGCAAGCAGCTGTGTTTCCGGCCGGGGCTAAATAGGATCTGTGTTTTATCAGCTTCCATAGAAAGAAAGACAACTCTTAGACAAGTTGAGCCAAGTAGCACCAACACTAGCTTAGCCATATAGCAATGGCCACAACACCCACTGTTTCCATGGAGCCCGGCGTCTCCGACATTTTCAAAGTCACTGTTCCCATGTGACAGCACTGCTCGATCGAATTTAATTACCGGTAAAGAGCTGCATGATAGCACATGTTCTCATCATGTGCTCTCAGTTGAATGTCTGAACTCCTCGTGCATCACACAGGCCATATGGATGTACACGTAAATAAACAAATTAAATACAGGTGGTGGAAGGTGGTGATGCTGTTATCTCCTGTTGAGCTAGCTAGCTAGCAGTTCCGGCCGGGGCTACAAATAATAGCAGGAGTACGCACCTGTGTTTTATCAGCTTCTTCCATAAATAGAAAGACACCTTAGCAGACAAATTGAGTCAAGTAGCACCACCAGCAATGGCGACACCCACACTGTCCCCATGGAGACCAACGGCGGCGTCTTCGACATTTTCAAGGTCACTCGTGTCCTCGGTGGAGTCGTGGCGAACGCCAAGGTGAACGTCGGCAAGTTGTATCTGCCCCAGATCATGACGGGGTCGGACACGAATCAGTCAGTCGTGATACCGGCCACAGGGCTAGGCACAACCGGTGTCAACAACTGGGCGATCTATGACGGCCCCGACTCCGAGGCCAATCTGGTTGCCAGGGGGCAAGCAGGCATGCACACATATGCCGGCAACTGGTACAACTGGTTCACCATGGTGTTTGAAGTCGAAGGGTACGTATAGTATGCATGAGCGTACACGCGCACCTGATGATCTGCTATCTGTCGCTCGTTTCTCGTCACTAGTGAACATGCACGTGCGACACGCACGTGAGTATTAAAAAATTGTTATGCGTTGGAGGAACTGCATGAGGCAAAAATCTCTAAATAACCTTGTCCTACAACCACCATGCTAGATGTTGGTGGTTAGTGGTTTACATCAAGCTACACCAATGCCCATTACAAGAATCCTGAGTTAAACTGGTCAAGACTCACTCCTAGGCTGGGCATCAGAATCAGGCTGCTTCTTGTAGTTGCCGTTGGCGTTGTTCTGTTCATTCATACAACAAACGAACGATACCTTGAGGGAAGCATTCTGTGAACGTAGCTGTTCATACTCCTTTCTGATCCACTCAAGTTCTGCCCTGATGGAGGAGTTCTCCGACACCTCAAAGCTTCAGCACGTTACACAAGCTCATTGCACTCAACCTGGAATAACCGAATAAGATCACGAAAAACATTGAACAAAATTCTCTTGGAACTTAGAAGTTGAAATTCAGGTAGCAGGATGTACATAAGCATTGCACGACACCTGCTTGCACAACTGAGATCTGCGTGCTGATTCTCTATTAGTCTGCTTTTGTTTTTGCTACTTGAGTTCCCTTCATCCTGAATATTGCCACGATACAATCACAGTTTGTACTGATTAGATTTTGCTATATTAATGTGCACACAGAAGTATTTATATATCTTATGTTTATCATAATCAAAGAACAGTAAGAAAGACAAACTTCTCGGAGCACTTGGGAATATGGCGAAGCTATAATTTCTGTTGTTTTTAATTTTAAAGGATGGTGTTTGAAACAAGTACAACAACTTTTAGCTGAACATGGAAAATGGAAACAACAGGTCCTCAAATAATTTTTCTCAGCGGAGTCGTCCCTTATATTTTTCAAGAATAAAATGGGAAGAGCTGTGTAGGTTTGTCTATGTTGGAAATAAATAAAACATTGTTTACAACGCTAGCAGCCACAGAGGTTGCTAGACCTCACCTCACTCAATGGACTATATGGACAAGGAAAAATTACAAAAAATGGATAAACAGCAGAGGCACATAAGAGGAAGAATAGGTACCTGTAGATGAAGTTGGTGCCATTGCCAGGACAGCCAACACACGAGAATGAAAAAAATCATACAATAGTAGAGGAATAACAATAATGATAAAATTCTGGGAAACCGACGAGGACCCCAATGACAGATCCTCCCCAGCCCCATTCCCTGAACAACAGCCCATGTAACACCTAGCAGTATACCCCCATTCAGTTGGATCAGGTAAATCCATTGATCATATTTTATAGTTTGATCTGTCAACTTGCTGCTAAGTATCCCCCTACTGCAGCATCACCATATAAGCAAACTTATCTATGCTATCTCTGGTGTGGCATTAGGTGATTGTAACTATATGACATGGAATCGCAAAGCATGCTATGACAAAACCATAATGCATACTTCAGACAAAACTGAGCAAGCATTTAACAAAAGCATCAAAGTTCATTGCGTAGTTTGATAAGACACACGTTGAACAGTTTCAGGTAAAAGAATACGCAATGAATTATCATATAGGCTGAACAGTTTTAGTATGGAATTTGGCATCCGTAGTAGGAGATATATAAAGAATTTTCAGTTTTATTTAGATCCAAACAATTAGAGCCCTGCAGCATCCCGAACCCTCCCATGCATGAATCCTATGCGTATTGAAGAACTATTTCAGAATTTTTCAGACAAAGAAACTGAAAGGACCATCTACAGAGCTGTACAGAATATTTTCAGGTAGAGATGGCACAGCAGAGTTCAGACAGAGCTGTTAGGGATACAGTAGTTGACTCACTCGGGTCGCGCGTGGCTATGCCGGAGAGGAGGCAGGCCTGCAGGTTCTGGTTGTTGTGCTGTACAAAGGTGTTGACGGCGTACGTAGGGGCAGTGGGCCTTGACGGTGTCCGGCGCGAAGTAGGCGCCATTCTTCAGGATGGGGCTTGCAGTCGGCGCCGCCGCCTCACGCGTAGTCCAGCGTCTTCTGCAGCGCGTTGGCCGCAACGCCCGAGCGGCACACGCACCACGCACCGTCTTGCGGCTCCGGGCACAGCGCCACAGTCACAGGGCATACAGCGTCATCATCCGTGCCGGCGCAGGCGAGTCCGGCGGCGAGGGCAAGATGGGTGAGTCCAGACTCCAGACCTGTCCAAACCGAAACCGCCGCAGCCGCAGCCGCCGCTGTCCGGCGTGACGCTGAAGAGGGGGCCGCCAGCGCAACGCATGGAGGAAGACGTCACCGTGGTCCATATCCCCAGGCCGATCGGGCATGCCCGTGTTGGGGTTGCCACGGGGCCGCCCGCACCAAGAGGGCGAGGAGTACCAAACCGGCGAGCGGACAACCGGAGCCAGGTGGCCCGGCGGGGCATCCACGGCGGCGGCCATCAGTGGTGCTCGCTAGCGCCGGTGCGCCGAGGCCCCGCCAGCGCGCATCAAGCGGCCACCGCGCCGCGCCGAGGCCGGATGGGGAGGGGAGGTTGCCGAGAGGACGATAAGCGTCGCACGCCGGGAACTGCGACAACTACGCATCAATTGGACGACGGTTTTTTTAATGAGGCGGGATGCGTGTGGGTACGGCGGGCGGGTAGAAGCGCGGACGTGAAAAAAAATCAACGTAAAACGTCCGCAGCACTGAAAACTCTTGTAAATGTAAAGAGTTTCTGACATGGGTCCACTTGTCGGGTTATGAGAATGATCTACAGGCGTTGGATCTGAGTTTAAGACAAATCTAATGGACAAGATGTTTTTTTAGGTGAGAAGGTATTTTCAATTCCTTCGCTCCTTTATAGTGTAGATATTTTTAATTCCTTCGCTCCTTTATAGTGTAGATATTGTATCCAGTAACTCTCATATTATGTATTGTTCCCAATATATATGCATGTGAGTCTTTGGGGCATATGAAATCACGAATGAGACTAGCCTAATTAGAAATCCTAGCCATTCCAATTTTTTTGAGAGAGTTAAAGCATTTCAAGTTTGATCAAAAGTTAGAATAACTTCTAATTTTTGACATGGACAGAGTACATAGGAGAAAGAGATTATATGTATTGTTCATGCATGCAGGTTCGAAGGGTCCAGGTAATGTAACACCCGTGTTTTTGCATCATATTAATAATCACTAAAATTTTGAACTTTTTAAAACTTTCCAACAAATTAAAACTTGATTAGTTTATTTTCCGCAAAACCGTTTTAAAAATATATTTCCAAAACCATGTATTAAAAACTCATCATATGCATGTATGCTTGTCTGTGTGTTTTCTAGAATTTATTTGTGGCACCGGAATTATTCCTTGAACTCGTTCCTCGACCATTCCCTTGACTCAATCAAATTGCTCGAGTATTGTATCATATAGTTAATTCCTTTTCTCTGGGAAATATGGAAAATACAAAACCTCCTCACCTCGCATGTGCACGAACTCAGCTCAGTAGCAATACACACACACGCGTACGCGCTTGCATGGACGACCATGCACAAGTTACTTATAGGAGGCCTATAACTGGCATTAGTGGCTACTAATAACCAGTACTAATCAGCGCATAAATATATATATATTCCCCATGTGTTGCCTACCCGGTCCTCCGGTTCAGCATGGACTCTGCCCAGCCTGGCAAATTGACAATAGCCCGTGGCCTCCCAGCACAGCGTCCGCACCGTGTTGGCGTCGTCGTCTTATTCGCGATTCCCGTCGCTACGACGCTGAGCCTGGCAGTACGCACGCGCTCGTAGACAAAGCGCCGCTGCCGTCCTGCCATCAAAACCTCCATGGCCCTTTAGATATTTTCTTCAGCACCGCATACGGTTCACAAACCGCCTCACTGTACGGCACCGCCCTACTGTGCTCCACCGCCTTACCTCGTCTACAAAAGGCCGGCGAGGCCGCCATGGCTGGACAAGCTCGAGCACACGATGGTAGGGTCGACGTTGTGGAGTCGCTACCGAGCTCTCCGTGCCGAAGCCGCTCAGCCGCTGCCGCCGCAGCACCGAGCTGCCGAAGCCAGTGAGCGCGCCACCGCGCGCGCCGCTCAGTTCTTCCTGCACCGCCGCCTTGGACCTCGCCACTGCCGCGACCGTCGAGCGTCGAAGCCGCCACCGCCGGAGCAGCACGGAACCAGCGAACGTTCATGCAATCATGCCAGAGACCGCCGCCCTGCTCCGCACGTCGAGTCCGCCGCGCCGTAGTCCCGTCTTAGCCTACAGCAACCGTAGCCGCAGGCCGCGGCCGGTCCGTCCCACACTACTCTGCTCCTCCCTTCGTCCTTGCTATGCTCTGCACTGGAGTCGAGAACACCGCCGTGCCGAAGAATCCGCGCCGCCGGCCGTCACCGCGCCTCCGTCCCTCCCTCTCTCTCCCTCCGTCTTGTTCTCCCTCTCCCTCTTCCTCTGTCCGCTTTCTGTCGAAGAGGATGAGAACGGCCGAAGACACCAAGGCGCCATCACCCGGCCACGCCACTCCAGCTAATGGGAGCACGCCACCTCCTCTCACGGGTCCCACGTGGCAGCCTTACTACTCCCTCCCTCCTGTTCATATTTCCATGGACATGGTTTACGTGAACCAAAGAGACGAGAGCAGGTTCACAGCATAGTGCATCAGCGAATAGTACCAGACCAAGCCCACGTCCGATGGGGAGTGCATGCTAGCAACTGTGCGGAATCGAAATTGCTACGAGCACTCAGGAACATACACGGGAGAGTAAAAGTAAGTCTTTCCTATTCTAGAAAATTTCTAGAAAATCCCTAAATAAACTAGAGCCACCCTAGGCCCTACTCAAACTCTCCTCACTCTTTTTCCATTGCCCAAAATTCCAGAAATAATTTCCAAGTTCCTTTCCATCCACATTTTATCGATAAATCTTATCTCCTCCGTCCTAAATCCAAACATTTTAATTCTCCCACCAAAATCTTCCAAAATCATACCCTACGCGTCCATATCTTATTCCATAATTTTTGGTGCCCATTTAAATTCTAGTTATGTTTGTTTTGCATGATTTGTTTGGTGTTCCTTGTTTGTCGACGCTAGACGGTGTAGGATAGAAGATGTGGAGAAAACCCGATGGATTATGAAGTACAGCCACACAGAGACAAGGAGCAAGATGCACAGAATTTAAAGTCTTAGAATGGAGGATATGTTCGTCAGCGAGCGAAGGCAAGTCCTAACACCCACTTACCCCTTCCCTCTACATATGTATATGTTACTACCCATAAACCACTTCCCTTCCACCAACTATCATATTTCTAACCAAACTCCACCTTTCTACAGCCCCCATATTCCACCATGTTCACCATATAACCTACCACCTCCCACTTTATATTAATTATCAAATAAATCCTATTTACATTATTTCATATTGTATTGATATCATTATTGGAATTTATGTTGTGAGCATGTGATATATCTATATGATGAATATTTGTGATTTAATATGATAATAAGAACATGAACCGTGATGTTAACTGAACTGGTAAACTCAACTATTTTCCGACAGGGAGCGAGTGGGGGTAATTCACGTGGTACGGATTACCTCTGGCAGGATCGCCTAGTGAGGGTTCCTGTAGGAGATACTCGCTTCGGTCATATAAGGACCGGTTCATTTGCCATCTCCCTGGTCAGAAACTCGTACAGCCACATGCCTATATGTGTAGGCTTGATCTCACACCCCGTTAGATTGAAGTACGTTCCCACTTAGGGGGCCGGTGTAGGCAACGGTAGAGCAGGAGAAGGCATGGATGCTGTGTGATCTTCCATGGCCTGGTTGGACGTGGTTGCTATGTGATCCTCCACGTTAAGCCCTTGAGATTTTTAGCCGCGTTCGAGCCCTATATATTTTGAGAATTGACAATGAGACATGGTGTCTCTATGTGATGTGTGTTTCCAACCCCTGAGCGCCGTAGTGGGATTATATGAAAATCTAGGGTAGCCCCCAAGCGGGTACGAGATCTCGTTAGGCCTGTCGTGCTATTGGCCCTAGTGTCGACTACGCCTATCTTGTGGGGAAAATTGTACACCTCTGCAGAGTATATTGAATCTATTCGAATAGCCACGTCCTTGGAATGGGTAACCGCCAGGATGAGGTCTCAAATGATTAGATGTTTTATAAAAGGCAACGGTGATAATTTGGTAAGTTGTAATTAATAAACTCCGGGAACTGGCGAGAAGGGTTAATTCTCTCCCAGGGCCCAAAACTCTATTTTATATACAACTTTGCTCTTAACATATATACTTCCACTGCCACAACCTACCTTCATTTTCAGCCTTCACTATCCACCTCACCTACCCCAAATTAGGACTTGCTGAGTACGTATGTACTCAATCCCCTCCATTCTATGTCTTTAGGAGAGAAACCTTAGGAGAGCGTACAAGGACGGAGCTACCAAGACTGCGCCAGGATGGAACCACAGGAGACACGCGAAGACGGAGTCGTACTACTACGCAAAGGAGCTATGCTAGGACTAGTAGGAACAAGAAATAGGGATGCGTTTAAGGATAAGGTTTGCGTATACACTCCAAGTTGCCTATAGGAATGGAGCCACGATGTCTTAGGATCGCTGTGTGTTAACTCTGATGTTGTTGTAAGGCTCATGGCCCAAGTTATGTAAAGATGAACCTTGTAATATGTTCTTCCCATTATTAATAAAAGTATGGCTTTTGATATAAATCTTGTTGATCTGTGCGCATCAGCTACTGATCCAGGGACTGATATGTGTTGCACAGTGGACCCTAAAATAGGGGCCCGACAGGTAATGGGAGCATCTATTGGCAAAGAAAATGAGTGGGCCATAGTAGGTGGGACCGGTAAATTTGCAATGGCACGCGGTGTCATCCAGAGACGAGAATATAAAGCCATAGGCTGTACGGCAACACAAGAACTTATTATTGAATTCTTCTGCTGCATAAAGGTAAGCGTAATTATTTCAGGTCATCCACTTTGCATTATATTCTCGTCGTGGATCTGCTGATCACTTAGCATTATATGCGTTAAAACACTTACCATTTCATTTTTGTTATTGCGAATCGATCTTATTGTTGGGGTGTATTATCATGGACTCCACTATATGTCATATTCAGGGTCCACCACCGAGGGCTCACAAAGTAATCTTTGGTGGGCCATTTGTAGTCTCTAGTGGTGTTTTTTTTTTTTTTTTTTTTTTTGTAAATACAAACCCCACTAGTGATCCATTTTACAGCCTCTGGTGGTGTTTCCATCAGACATAAAGAGAGAACAACATCTTCCATCTCCCCCAGTAAAAGAGGGAGAGGGAGAGATGGAGAAGGGCTCTTCTTTTTTGGCCAATGACTCTCGTTTAGGTCTCTCCTTTCTTCCTTCCTTAGCTCTCTCATTTTGTTGGCCTAAACCAACACTCATGATTTATTATCCTTCATATTCAGGTCCTCCCTTCACCTACAAAGATAGGACCATGGGGTGCAGCAAATGGTGGATCCCTTCAAGAAATGGAAGGCAAATCCCAACGTCTAGAAAGTGTGACAATCAACTCTGACGGTGCATTTGATGCGATTCAGTTTTCCTACATTGACGAAGACGGGCAAATCCGCACCGCTGGTTTATGGGGTGTTGTGAACAGCCCCAATAACAGGACAGAAACAGTGAGTAGATTTCATACTTTACCATGCATGTGCTCACGGTTGTTTTGCAGAGCATGTGAGTTCAAGCCAGCCTTCATCATAGAAAGGATGATGCAGTTCTATGTTTGGTTCAGTCAAACTGACTTAAACTTGACTGCGTTTTGTGAAAATATTAGCAAACTGAAAATATATTCCATGCAAAATCGAACTCGCTATGTTTTTTATATGTTATATTAGTTTTGTTCTAAGTCAAACATTTGTATCTTTGATTGTATACATTCATAACATAAGATTTATGTTTTTAGTTCTACTATGAGAAATACTTTTATAGTATATAATTCATATACACATGTTGCGGAACTATAAGGATGTTTTCAAAATAATTAGATAGTTAAAGAGAGTAGCCTTTTGACTTAAGGCACTGCAACCTATATAAAATTAAAGAACGTTATTTTAGAATTATATCTATACGCCACCTTAATAAATACTTGAGGATATATCTTTTTTTCCTCTTCACTAATTCTCTGTGCTGTTTTACAGATAAAGTTTGGCCCATCAGAGTTCGTGAAGCAAATCACTAGGGTAGTTAAAGACCAATATGTGTGTAAATTTAAGATCATCACCAACCAGACAACGTATGGTCCTTTTGGATATTGGGACGGCTCCTCTCCATTCAGCTATACCGTGCCGGAGGATCAGACCGTGGTGGGCTCTTTGCCACTGCTGACCGTGTCATCCGGACGATCGGTGTTTACACCATATAAATCATTCAGTATTCGATCCTGCTGCAGCCAGCAACTACCTGCATGTTCCTTTTCATCATCGTCAGAGTGTTTGATTAAAAATTTCCTCCCGTTTCCGCTGTTGCAGCAATAAGATGGCAAGCTAACAAGCGTGTCCCCTTGTATGCCTGGTGATCTTCCATAATCAAATCAGCCGTCGTGTAATAACATCTTTCTTTCTTTCCTTTGCAATGTTCAATGATGATGTTTTCAGAGACTCTTTTCTTCAGAATAAAACAAAAAAGATCCTTTTGCAATGTTCAATAATGATGTTTTTCATAGATTGTTCTTCATCAGAATAAAAAACAGATCGATGGTAAAGTTGAAGGACCGAAAACGGCGACCACCAGGGGGGGTGAATGGGAGCCTTAAATTTCTTTCGAAACTTTCGACCGCTGTCCCAAAATCGAACCCCAAAAGCAAAACCACAAGCGAGCGGTAAGATCACGACCTAACAGTTAAGTGGATACCCTTGGAGATGTCCAAGAAGTACAGCGGATCAACCGAGAAAGATTGGAGATGAGCACTCGACGAAACTCCAAAAGCGACGCACTCAAATCCTATTGAAAAGGAGAGAGTGGCCAATCCAAAATACTCAAGTCAACTTGTGACAAGAGTACTTGAATATGAAGTACGTGATGCCACGAACCCAACGCAACAAGCGGAACTCGAATCGGACCTCGGACGGTCAAGAAGCGAACAACTCAGCGAAACAGCTTTCAGACCCTCATACCGGACCTCATACCGGATGTGTCCGGTATTCACGACTTCGGACCGGACACACTCAGCAAATACCGGACCTCATACCGGACGCGTCCGGTATGCACCGGACCTCAGTTTCAGCACAGAGCGACTTTGGGAGAAAAATGGAAAACCCAATCAAACGATGTCCAAAAACCGTGAAATTTTAACCCTAGAAACTAGACACACAGAAGAAGGTCTCCACAAAATTTTAGCTCAAAATTCCAAAGTTAAGTCTACCGGACGTGTCCGGTATTTGCAGACAGAACCCTGGAAATTTTGATTTTGAAACCAAAACTCAAGCAAATCAACTCCGATTGATCTGAAATTTTGCAGAGAGGTTCACAAGGTAGTTCTAAGACTACTACATGAAGATCATAACCCCAAACCTACTGCAACTTCGGAAATCAACGAAATTCAGTTCTAGATCAAGTTTTCCCCGAAATTCTTGATTCTACTCGATCTGTGGATTCGTGAGGATTTAGATGAAATCCTTCGGTGGAAAGGATCAACCCACGACCATGATCAAGTAGAAACAAGTGGTTTGCAAAGAGATGAACCACAGCTCGAGAAATCAACTCGGGAACAAGTGGGAGAGAAGGGGAAAAACGAAGAACGCGAAGAACAACATTCAAAAACGCGAATCAACACATCAATCTGACCCCACGAGGAAACATGGAGGATTCGGGACCTCCATTCCCATGAGTAAACTTGGTTCTTACACTAATTGCAAAGATTAGTGGACCTCTCTCTCACTTAGCACCTAAAGGAGGAAAACCCTAGAAGGAAGAAGAAAAATGCAAATGGGAGAGGTGAGGGAGATGGGGCTCCCTCCACCTTACTTATCGACCGGCCTTATTTCATTTTCCAGTTTTTGCCACTGATACAACTCTGAGCAAACCGCCTAGCCCTAGGGACATTGCGGTCCAACTCGAACCGACTCGATGCAATTCTTGATCCGGCGGCCACCGCACCTTCTCACCGGTAGCTTCGCCTCGACGCGAACTCCCCGATGCCGCCAAGTGCCGTCCGTCCGCCTCGAGACCTCCGCCAGGGTTTTGAGGCTCAACCCAGAAACCCGCCGGGTGGTTTTGAGGCTCAAACCACCGAAACCCGCCTCCGTTGGTTTTGAGGCCCAAACCAACAAACTGGTCCATGTCCTTGCACTTGTCGAAGCCAAGTGCCAGCAACGCGATCCCGCCCACCGATTCCGGGTCCCTCAGTCCAAGTCTCGATGCGTCCGCCCTTTCACCACTCCCGGTCCATTCGGCGCGGCCCGCCATCACTTGACCTTCATCTCGCCGTCGGCTACCGCCTCCATGCTCGACACCTGCACAACACAAGCCAAGGCACATGTGGAACTCGTGGCTTTCACCACCGTCAGTAGCACCCCATCCGAGATGCTAGTAGTTAAATCAATCACTTATCATCACAACTGAACCACAAGTATGAACCTTGTGTTGGCAAAAGTGGAATAAGTAATCACGTTCGTGTGTGTAAATCCATATCCCGGTATATAGCAGCATCCGCGTCTTAGCTTCCCAGCGTCCCTGTTGCTGTTTAGGTATGGTGGCCGCAACGGTGTGCTACGCCGTGCCCGTGTGCATATATCACTGCTGTTGTTGACCAATCTGACGCCTGGTTTCACGTGCTATCCCACAGCCTCCTGCTGCACCGCGCCTGCCGGCCGCGTCCAACCTGCATTCAGCATCATGCGTGTCCCAAAATATGCTGACACGCTTGTCCCATGAATTGGGCGTTTTCTGCACTCATGAGGGGACATCTCTATCAAACTCTAGGTAGCTTCATCTTCCTCTTCTTCCCAGATCGATCTATGCACGTACGCCGTGTACCACAAGTCCACAAGAGTCAAGAGATATACTAGCACATTAACGTGTTTGGCACCCTCACATAGCTCATAGTGTATATGGGATAGCCTCACATGGCAACCTCACATGATCTGTGCATCACACGTACTAACTCTTGATCATGCAAGAGATAGCTTTTCTCTCATTTATTAAAAATATGAAACAATATGCTTATAACTAGCTCATATGTTCCCTTACATAAACAAGTCAGTATCAACAAAAACAACACTTCGGACTTTTGGCATTTGAATTTCTAACTCAGACCGAAACAAGCTCGTTCATGCAATGAAATTATCCAGATACTGATATACTATAGATGATCACTAATATATAAGGCTGTTGCAGCATCTCCACCCACGCACACGCCTTGGATCACCTTCCACCGCTCCTCTTTGTCGACGAGCTAAGGCCGTCGATGTGCCTCTGCGCGAGTGCTCGTTCATGTACTGGAAACAGCTAGCTCTTCTCGCAAGCTCGATCGCTGGCCACCAGCTTGCTGCTCCTCCTGGGCTCGTCAGAACACTCGTGCCGGACGGGACAGCTTTAGTGGTCTGACGAGGCTGCTCTTCAGTTTCGTCAGTCAGCCGAGACTACTATAAAAAAAATTTACCGCAACCTTTGAAAATGAGCCTCCGAGGCGGGCACAAATTGCAACCGTCTTGGTTAATACCTACTATTAACCGAGGTGGTTTTTTTTATTAACCGATGCAGTTACAAACAACTACCTCGCAAAATCAATTAACCGAGGTGGACACGTTATAAGGTCCGTCTTAAAAAATACTGGCCTAGCTTGGAGCCTAAGTAGCCCATTAGGCCCGATATCACCGTTGGAGTATATAACTGAGAGTTAGGGTTTCATTCTTTCCCGTGCACTCTCTCTCCTGTCCACTCTCTCCCATCTTCTCTCCCTCTCTCCACTCTCCCCCTCTGTCCACCTCTCTCCACGACCGGGCGCGCGTGGCTGCTGGGGAAGATGCGCCGCGCCGCGCGTGGCGGCTTCGGAGCGGCAGCGCGACGCCACAAGCGTCCCATGGCGCGGTGGCGCACAGGCCGGCGGCCGAGACGCGGTGGCACGCGCGGCCCGGCGGCCCATGGCGTGGCGGCGCGGTGGCTCGCGGCCCGACGGCCGAGGACGCGGGCGGCTCGCGGCCCGACAACGGGGTGACCGCGCGCGGGGAGCACGGCGCGGCATGGCACCACCACGTCATGGATCCGGCAGGGAGGAGGCCTCCGATGGCCAATCCGGTGGGATGGAGCACAGCGGCGGCGTTCGGCCCACGCCTCGACCCCTTCCCCTCCCTCGGCTCCACCATGGCGCGGATCCGACGGGGGGCGAGATCTTCGGCCGGGCGGATCCGGTGGGATGGAGCCCGCCCGGTGGCGGATCCGGCCCGTGCCGCCTGCCTCTTCCCTCCCTCCAGCGGCGACCCTCCTGGTGGTGGCTCCTGGCGCCGGATCTGGGAGGAGGAGCTCTCCATCGTCCCTAACGGCGGCGGCGGCCGGGTCCGGCGTGCCAGGTCCGGATCTAGGCCCAGTAAGGGCTAGATCTGGGCTTTTTCTTTTTTTTGTTTTTATTTTCGGATTAACCGTGGCGGGCGTAGAACCGCCTGGGATAATGGTTGTATTTACCATGACCATAGCTCCGAGGTGGTTGTAAAAACCGCCTTGAAAAAGCGTTTTTGCCCGCCTCCTAAAAGATTACTGTAGTAGTGCGATCTTCAATGTCTTGTCCTCCAGCATCTTCAGGGTGGCGTGCTCACACTCTGGCAGCCACCGCGATCGCCGTTGTTGGTTTGGGCCGCCCTCCCGTTGTTGCTACTGCTACGTCGCATTGCGTGTTGCATCCCTCTGCATCATCGTCTTCTCAGTCCATCCACCACAGCGTCCCTGCTGCCTTTCAGTTGCAGCCGTGCCGTTGGCTGCTGGAGCAGCTTTAATTTAGCCTGCAGAGTGCAGACTAGCGCCTCCCCGTGTCGTGCTACTCAGCAAGGCCACTCTGCAGCGCCTCCCCGTTGGCTGCTTGCAGCTGAGCCCTCCACGATGATGCTGCCTCAGCCCTGCAGAGACAAGGAAGTCCCATCGATCTCCAAGGCCATAGTGTCGTACCCGCATGCTCCCGTAGCCATGGTGAGTGGGGCGCCTTCCCCTCCTGCACATAGCTGCTCGATCGATTGCTCCCAGCAGACACACTACCTGATGCTGCATCGGTGGTCATGGAGTCAAAAGGTGCAGTGCAGCAGAAAAATAATGTGTCACAATCCTTCACTACTGAACAGCAATTACAAATGTGTGTTTAGTACAAATTGGAAAAAATCGAGAGGAGGGTTAGACTAGGAATAGCAAGATCAGAGAAAGAGATAGCAAGAACAGCAAGGAGGTTGGACGAAGCGACAGTGGTTATGGGACTAGCTTGGACAAAGCGACGGCTCCGAGGCGAATCTGGTTGCCAAGGAGTTCTTTTTATATCAAAATGTACTTGAATGTAATAGTGTTTTAAACAAAAATAGTTACCACATTATAAACATTGTACGGCTAGGCTTAAAACTTTAACTATCACATTATAAACCCTTCACTGCTGATTCAAAACTTTACACTAAGAATTTATAAACTTTAACAAAATTTGTACTGCAAGATAACTTTGAACGATCAAATTGCAAGATTTGTACAGCTAGGTTCAAAACTTACTCACTTTGAACTATCACACTACAAACTTCATACTACTTAATTCAAAGTTTTGAACTATCACATAATCAACTTGAGATTTTTTACAATTCAATTCAGCAATATGATTCTTACTTTAGCTTAGTGTGCTGGCAGACCACGTACGTCACACCACCAACGTGAGCACTCGACGAGCAAATTAATTAAAAGACTACTAGTAGTACATCGTCATATACAATATATAACTGATTTCATTTCAAAGACCTTCCGCTCCTTCTCACCCAAAAGTTTATAAAGTGATAGGTCAAATTAAAGTTTATAAATTCTGAGTGTATAAATGAAATTCTCCACATGTATTGTAAAAAATCTATATGAGAGTGAGTGAATGTGCCAGCTTCATCATTCAACGAACCTAACCCTATCCTACTACCGGCCCTTTATATTATTATTACTACTGTGTGTAGACAGAGATAACCCAGCTAAATGCTTTTTGACATGGAATGACTTGCTTTTGACAACATCAATTCATCAAACGGCACCAATGCTTTTTGACAAGCTGCTGGTAATTTTAAAATATAACGGAAGGTTCTCCGAAGGTTCTTCCGACGACAAACATGTGAAGCAATTGAGACGGCATGAATGAAGAAACCAAAAGAAAGACGGGTATGTGGTGATTGTCTCCTGTTTGAGCAAGCTAGCAGTTCGGGCTGAGGCTATAAATAGGAGTACGTACCTGTTTGTTTTATCGTCAGCTTCCATAGAAAGACAAGTAGCACCACCACTAGCTAGCTAGCAATGGCCACATCCACAGCGGTCCGCGCCCACATGGAGACCAGCAGCGTCCCCAACACATTTTCACAGTCACTCGTAGCCTCGGTGGAGTTGTGGAGAACGCCAAGGTGAACGCCGGCAAGCTGTATCTGCGCCAGATACCGGCCACAGGGCTAGGTATAACTGGTGTGAACAACTGGGTGATCTATGACGGCCCCGGCTCCGAGGCGAATCTGGTTGCCAAGGGGCAAGGCATGCAAACATATGCCGCCGGCAACTTGTACAATTGGTTCACCGTGGTGTTTGAGGTCCAAAGGTACGTAGAGTAAGCATGCATTAATCTGGTAGCTGTCGCTCTTTTGCTCGTTGTTGTATGATGAAGTAACTCTTATATATCTATACTAGGAGCGAAAGTGAGTATATGTATTGTGCATGCATGCAGGTTCAAAAGGTCCACTCTTCAGGTAATGGGAGCATCTGTTGGAGAAGAAAATGAGTGGGCCATTGTAGGTGGGACAGGTGAATTCGCAATGGCACGCGGTATCATCAAGAGAAGAGAATGTCATATCGCAGTAGTCGGTATTGAACTAACACAAGAGCTTACTATGGAATTCTTCTGCCGCATGACGGTAAGCGTAATTAATTTCAGGTCGTCCACTTTGCATTATATATCAGTCTCTCGGACCTAATCGCTTTGCATTATATATGTGGTAATTGGTAAAACACTTATCGTGTCTTTTCTGTTATTTTGAATCGAGCTCATTGTTAGACCCCTCTATCAATTTCAGACGGACCTAATTATATAGCCTAGGGCACGCAAAATAATTTAAGGGGGCATTTGCAGTCTCTAGTGGCATTTTTTTTAAAAAAAACGTATCTAGTGCAAATTAACTTTCCGTGAAAACTCATGCAAACCACGATAAAAAGGTCGTTCAAATTCACTAAAAAAATAATCATACATATAAATGATATGATGATACATAATCTTGTAAAATTTCTTGTCCAAACTCAACATCGTTTGTGAGATATAAAAATAACAAATTTCTAATAAATCATTTAGATAGCTTTCTGGCTAGAAATTTATTATTTTATATCTCGCAAATGAAGTCGAGTTTAGATAAGATATTTTACAAGATTGTGTATCATTATATTATCTATATGTGTTATTTTTTTATGAATTTAGACGACCTTTTTGCCGTAGTTTGCACAAGTAGTTTGCATGAAAAGTTAGTTTGCACTAGATATGTTGTCTTTTTTAAAATACAAACCCCACCGGAGGTAGTGCGTAACCCCTAGTTGTGTTTTTTAAATATATAACTCCATAGTAGGGCATAAAGAGAACCTCATCTCCCCACCTTTCCAATAAAAGGGGGAGAGGGAGAGATGGGAGGAGGACTCTTCTTTTTTTTGGCCCACGACTCGTTTAGCTCTCTTCTTTGTTCCTTCGCTCTCTCATTTTGTTAGTCTAAACCAACACTGATGATGCATGGTCCTTCATATTCAGGTCGTCCCTGCACCTACAAAGAGCGGACCATGGGGTGGAAGTGGAGGCTCCCTTCATGAAATGGAAGGCAAATCCCAACGTCTAGAAAGTGTGACAATCCACTCTTGTGGTAAATTTGAGGCGATTCAATTTTCCTATATTGAAGACGGGAAAGTCCGCACTGCTGGTTTTTGGGGTGAAATGTACAGCCCCGAGAGCAAGACGGAAACAGTGAGTAGATTTCATACTTCACCATGCATGTGCGAGCGGTTGTTTTGCAGATCATGTTGGTTCATGCAAAGCTTGCATTCCTATAAGGATTCGTAAAAGTCAAACTAACTTAAATTTGACTGGTTTTATGAAAAATATTATCAAACAGTAAGACTCCAAATATAGGTATATATACTACAATGAAAATATATTCATAAGATTTATGTTTTTACTTCTACTACGGGAAATACTTTTTCTAGAATTATCTTTTTTGGGAGGGATCAGGGATGGAGTTACTAGCTATATATACGCCACCTAATAAATACTTGAGGATATATCTTTTTTTTCGTTTTCACTAATTCTCTGTGCTGTTTTTTCTACAGATAAAGTTTGGCCCATTGGAGTTGGTGAAGCAGATCACTGGGGAAGTTCGAGACCAACGTCTGTGTAAATTTAAGATCATCACCAACTACACAACGTATGGTCCTTTTGGATCTTGGGACGGCTCCTCTCCATTCAGCTATACCGTACCGGAGGATAAGACCGTGGTGGGCTTCTTTGCAAAGGCTGACCAACGCGTCCGTTCGATCGGTGTTTACACCATCTAAATCATTCAGTATTCGATCCTGCTGCAGGCTGCAGCCTGCAGCTACCTGCATGTTCCTTTTAATCATCAGTGTTTGGTTAATTTCCTCTCGTTTCCGTTGTTCCAGCAAATAAGATGGCTAGCAAACAAGTGTTTGGTTAACAAGTGTTTGATCAGCCTTTGGTGGAAGGCACTGGAATCAATGTAATGCTAGTGTGTCCGTCGGAGATGGCTCTGGTGTGGATTTCGTTCTGTTATATGCTGCTTTCATTTTTTTCGTTTTTGGCTTCTGCTGGTGTAAACTCTGCCCCTCCTGTGGGAGGTTGGGCGGTTGGAACATGTGTTGTGAAACCTTTTGGTCTTTTGGTATTAAATAAATTTTTGGTCTTGGAAGTCTGAACCCAGGACCTCATGGTGCTACTGAGGCTCTATAACCACTAGGCTATAGGCTCTTTCACAGCTCATAACGTATTATTTTTCAATAGTATTAACTTTTAGCACATAGCTCATGGTATGGATAGTTTGACATGGCAACCTAACATAATTTTTTAATATGTGCATTACTGTCACATATCCAATAAAGATGATGACGAATTACGGAGTTGACGGGTCGAAAGGGGCCCCCGAAGAGGATCCAGCCAAGGTCAGTGGGCCCCACGGCCCCGCCCCTAGGTGGGGCAGCGTGGGGCACCAGGGGAGGCGGCGGCTACCCTAGCTGCCGTCGCCGCCTGCCGCGGGGCAAGGGAGGGCCGTGAGCCCCACCGCGCCCGTCCGCCCGCCGTCATTGTCATCTTCGCCGCAGAGTTACATTTATTATTATTATTATTATTATTATTATTATTATTATTTAGAAAATTAAAATTAGAAAACGACAAGTTCATGTTTGATAAGGACTTTTCCATTAGAGTCCACTTGAGACTATAAATACTAAGAGATTGTAATTAGGACAATTAAAAAGTAGTTGGGCAAAAGTTCTTTATTCCAAATCTCCCACGCTCTCTCTCCTCTCTCCTTTTCCCTGCCGCATGCGCCGCCGCCCCCTGCCCGAGCCAACGCACCACCGCTGCCCCCCTGCGGGCGAGCACCGCCTTCTCCTCCTTCAATCTACTAGCCCCAATCCACCCTCCCCATTGCGTGTGTTTTAATTACACTAACCCTTAATCAAGAGATAGCATATTTTCTTTCTTTTATTAAAAATATGAAACAATATGCTTCTTTTGAGTAGTAGGTTATATATTAACTGCACTTGTTGTTACGTTGTTATCTTGTTGGTGTTGTTGTAACTCTTTTCTCTCCCACTTTGCCATGTACCTCCTGGACCTTTGGGCCGGTTTTGCCGGAATCCGTGGAAAATTATTCAGGTGAGGACTATCGTCTCCCCAATGACCTCTCAAGAAAATGCTTATAACTAGCTCGTAAGTTATTATTCGAGGCGCCCTTACATAAACAAGTCGATATAAAAAAAACAACACTTTTTTGGACTTGACATTTGATTTTGTAACTCAGACCAAAAACAAGCGCGCTCATACAATGAAATTATCCAGACACCATACTATAGATGATCACTGAGACTGAAAATGTCTGACTCTCCTGCAAAACAGATATATAGAATATAAGCATCTTAATAGATAAATGGTATGAATTAAATATTTAAATAGTGTGATAGCTAAGTAAATCGATGCTCGTTCAAATGAAATGAAATGAAATGAAATACCATAGCTGCTAGCTAGCTAGGGGCAGGCCCGCTAGAAACTGAGGCCATGGCAGTGTGTAGTTTAGAATCGACCACCTATCACGACGATAGTGTTCCTCTGGCAACACCCGCAGCTTCATGGTATTTACGTCGACAGAAAGAACTAGCTAGCTCTTGAGGGAGTCACTGTGGTAGTCTCCGCTGCGTGAATATGCTGACAGGGCAGAGAACGAAGTGCTATCGGCGATAATATCCACCACTATGCTCCACTCCACCGTCTCCCTGCAATTCTCCAGGAGACGGAGGGACATTGTGTCGCCTCCGACAAATTGGTGATAGTGTGCTCCAGCACCCACACTCGCCGCTGCCCTGGACCCGGCGGAACAACTCTAGCCCCTCGCCGCATACGTTGACGATGCTAGTCCAACGCAATCAGAAGGGCCTTGATTGTGCATCAGCATGTTGCAGCATATCTCCACTCACACGCCTTGGATCACTTCCCACCTCTCCTCTTTGTCGACGAGGCCATCGATGAGCCTCTGCACAAGTACGCGTTCCCTGGAAACAGATCGATCTTCTCGCAAGCTCGCCACCAGCTTGCTGCTCCGGATCCACCACATCCGCTATGCTGGCGGCGCCACCCATAAGAATACTCTGAGCAATGCTTTGTAACGACGACAACGACAACGACAACAATGGTGGCATGTCCCGGATCATGCGCTCGATGTCACCGCAAGCATGCATGCATGAAGAGATCCTGTGTTGTATTGTCCCGAGGCCGAGCATCAGCATGTCAGGGCAGATGAAAAGAAGGTAGATCATGTAGGTCGATGGATATTATCTCCCAGCCCAGCTGCATGCGGTGGAAATTAAATACATGACAATTCAGGGCACAGGCATACATTTTTTTTTTCTAGAACACGACTTCACATGTATTTCATTAAGGAGAGGAAACGGGTTTACAAAACAAAGAGCGCAGGCGAGATGCCTCGACCACCACAGCTAGAGCAAGCAAAACGAAGAAGAATAACAAGAGGGGGGGGCAGACACTAAAGCCGACTTCGCGATCACAGCTGGGTGGGCGACGCCGACGCGACGAACACGAAGAGTGCAGAGAAACCAGCCGTCAGCCATTGATCAGCCTCCTCGAGGACCACACCCGCAAGCAAGGTAGCCGACGTGGCGCGTTGATCAAAAACTCTAGCGTTGCGCTCCTTCCAAAGGGACCACGAGATGAGGAGAACGGCCGAGTCGAAGCCGCAACGCAGCGCGACCGGGACGCGGCGTCTGCTGTCCATCCACCAGTTGACGAGGGTTGAGTCGTGTCGTGGGGCAATGGTGTCCCAGCCGCGAGGGTGTAGGAAGCGATGCCAGAGTTCGCGCGAGAAGACACAAGAGACAAGGAGGTGGTCCACTGTCTCCGCCTCTTGGCCGCAGAGGGAGCATTCATCGGTGTCCTGCAGACCGTGCCTCATACAACGCTCCGCAGTCCAAATGCGGTTGTGAAGAGCCAACCAGAAGAATAGCTTCACCTTGGGGGGTGCCGAAGCCTTCCACAGCTGCTTTGCACCCAGCATGGAGGCCATGCCGATAAAGAACGAGCGGTAGGCCGAGGCCGACGAGTAGGCTCCATCCGGCGTCCACCGCCAGACAAAGCGGTCGCACACCAAAGGCTGCAGCTGGACGCTCTCAAGTTTATCCCAGAGCTCAACATAATCACAGAGCACTGGGGTCGTGCAGGCTCCGGATATGTGTCTAACCCAACGGCGGTTAGACAGTGCGTCCTTCACGGAGACCTTGTGAAATCTACGCTCGACGGCACGGAAGAGGTGAGGCGCGAACGACGCGATGTGGCCGTCCAGAAGCCAGGAGTCTGTCCAGAATCTGGCCAACGCTCCGTCGCTGAGCTGAACTCAAACTGAGCTCTGGAACATGGCCGCTACTGACTTCTCCGGCTTGTAAGGCAGTGCCGTCCATGGTGGCGCGTCAGCGGCTCTGCGTTGCCACTCCCAACAGAGTCTCAGGGTGAAGCCAAGCACCCTGATGTCGATCATGCCCAGGCCACCATGACATTTAGGCGCGCAGACCACCGGCAAGGCCACCTTGCACTTGCCGCCGGCAACAGAGGATGCGCCGCACCAGAGGAAGGCGCGGCGGAGCTTGTCGATCTGCTTAATTGCCCAAGCCGAAAGGCAACACGTGATGGAGACGTGAACGGGGTTGGCGGACAGGGTGGACTTGGCGAGGGTGAGGCGTCCGGCCGTGTTGAGGAGGCCAACCTTCCAGGTGGGAATCCGACCGGCGACCGAGTCCACTAGTCGTTGTTCATCAGCCCTGTGTAGTCTGGTTAGGGAGAGCGGGGCGCCGAGGTGTCTGCAAGGGAACGCAACGACACGACACGGGAACACTTGTTGAATTGACGAGACCTCCTCTGCGGTGCAGCGAATTGGGGAGATTTGGCACTTTTCCACATTGGTCAGTAGGCTGGAGGCTCCCGCGAATGCCTGAAAAATGGCGCGTATGCAAGTGAAGTCCTCACGACGCGGCGCCAGGAAGATCACTAGGTCATCGGCGTACAGCGACAGGCGGGGGCCGAACCGGCTGCCCGGGAGCGGCGAGAGTAGGCTGATTTGGTCAGCCTGCCTGATCAAGGCGTTGAGCACCTCCATTACGAGCACAAACAGCATCGGTGAGAGCGGGTCGCCCTGGCGGAGACCGCGAGCATGGCAGATACGACGTCCGGCGCGGCCATTAACCAAGACCTTGGTGCTTGCAGAGGAGAGTATGGCCGCTATCCAGTCCCTCCATCGCGCCGGGAAGCCCAAGTGCTCCATGACCTCGAACAGGAAAGGCCACGCTACGGTGTCGAAGGCCTTGGCTATGTCAACCTTGAGCAGGAGGCAAGGATGGTGGCGCGCGTGCAGCCATCTGCAATACAGCTGCACCGAGCGAAAGTTCTCGTGAATGTGGCGACCCTGGATGAAGGCTGACTGGTTGGGACGGACGAGCGAGTCGAGGAACGGCGCCAGCCGTAATGCGAGGGCCTTGGACACCAGCTTGCCGAGGCAATGAATAAGACTAATAGGGCGGTAGTCGCCAAGTCCCTCCAGAGTGTCAACCTTGCACAACAAGATCATGTTTGCCCCGTTGAGGAGGAAGAAGCTCCTCCAGTCCTGCGACCAGATGGCGTGGAATGCCTGAAGAATGTCAGCCTTGATGATGTCCCAAGCCGCACGAAGGAATTGGCCAGTGTATCCGTCTGGCCCCGGCGCGCGGTCCATTGGCGACTCCAGCATCACCCTGGTGAGCTCGTCCATAGTGAATTCCGATTCAAGCGCGTGCAAGTCGATGGAAGCCAGGTCGAGGCGTGAAAGATCCAGACGGTGACTGCGTTGAAACCTCGTACCGATCAGCCCATCGAAGAATGCAAAATTGGCGTCGGATTTTGCCTCATCCGTGGAGAAGGTGAGACCCTGCTGGCTGAACTCCGGAATGTAGCTTTTACGTTTCCTGTGGCAAGCTTGTAGATTGAAGAATCGAGTGTTTGCATCGCCCTCCTTCAAGAATCTGCAGCGGGAGTTTTGCCTGGCGATCGTGCGTGCAAGCGATGTAAGTCCAAGAGTGGACGTCTTGAGGTCCCGGCGCAGCTCCAGCTCGCCAGGCGAAAGCAACCTGGACTCCTGCGCGATGTCCAGTTCGAGGATGGTCACCTGAGCGACCGCAAGTTGCAAACGTACACTTCCGACCTGACGTGCACTCCAACTCTTGAGCGCCTTGGCGACATTGCGGAGCTTGAAGTCCAGCGAGCGACATGGATCAGCCAGCGAGAGGTCCATGGACCAGGCCCCTGCGACAACATCTAGAAACCCATCGACCTTGGGCCAGAAGGCCTGGAAACGAAAGCTAGGCCAGAAGGCCTGGAAACGAAAGCTAGGCCGTGCCCACGGCTCGGTACACAGCACAAGGAGGAGCGGGGCATGGTCGGAACAATCGGACGACCTGGTGTGGAGGTGGTGAAGCGGGTGTCCGTCAAGCCACTGCACGGAGGCGAAAACCTGATCAATGCATTCCAAGGTAGGCCGGCTCCATTCGTTGCTCCAGGTGTACAACCTGCCATGCAAATGGAGCTCTGCCCATTGCAGCGTGTTTATGGTTCGACGGAAGCGGCTCATCATGCGGCGGTTGAGGCGGTCATTATTTTTGTCCTAGGCTTGATAGATGAGGTTGAAGTCCCCACAGACGAGCCATGAGCTAGTACACGAGTTCTTCAGGCCCTCCATTTCGTCGAGGAAATCTTGTTTGAGGGAGTCGTCAGTTGGGCCATAGACGGAGGTTAGCCAAAAATCTCCCACGTCGGCGCCGTCGACAGGCGAGAGTAGGACCGTGACCGAGAAGGAGCCGACGGACTGGGAGACGCACCTCCAGCAGTGAAGACGCCAGCCCACCAGCACCCCGCCCGACACCCCAATCGAAGGCAGGAAAACATAGTCAAAGTCCCGCCCCATTAGTTCATTGATCATTGTTACAGAGAATAGAGCGACCTTGGTCTCTTGAAGATAGACGACAGAGACACATTCCTGGAACATGATGTTCCTAACAACATTGCGACGTGCCCGGCTGTTGAGCCCCCAGACATTCCAAATAAGGGCACAGGCACACATGATTTAAGCAGACAAGAAACAGGCATCTAATCTCCCATAACTCATGGGCGATTTTGCTTATCACACTCATTCGATTGGAGCAGTTTTATTACTGAAAGCACCAAAACTCATGGGCGATTGTGCTCATCACACGCCTTGGATCACTTCCCACATCTCCATGTCATTTTTAAGGTTAATGAGCGCTTTAGCTTGCTTGTATCCATTGGAAATCATCCCCGATTCTGTCATATGCTCATTGGCGCTTGTCTCATGAGAGAACCCGCTGAGCTATGCTTGTTCCGTCCAGCGACGATAGTGACTGGTCCATGATCAGGCGCTCCATATCATCGCACGCAAGGATAAACAGATCCTGTCTTGCCCCGGGAATCAGCATCTCAAGACAGATGACAGCAGGTAGACCATGTAGATGGCTACTATCATTATCACTCTGTTGTCACGACATGGGAATCGGGATAGGATGGTCGTGGTCTTCACAATAGTATGCTGCATTGTGGGGGTTGGGGGTTTTGGTGTGTGTGTGTGGGGGGGGAGGTCAGTAGCACAGTGCCAGAGCAAGGACGTACTCATCAAATGGTAGGTTGAAGGTCCACCCTGTTAGCCTAGATAAATTGTTGCATTATTCTTGTATGATACTTTGTTCATTCATCTGCATTAGCTAGGTACTAGTTCATCAACCCGTGCTCTCGCACGGTTAGAATCTTAAAAGACACTAATTGATAAAAATTCTCTTCACTAATATTCTACAATAATAGCTATAATAATAGGTAATGCATAGTCTATATTCCCTTTTGATAATCTACCAATTATTGATTTTTATGTACTTTTCATCCATATCCATCAGGTTTCCCTTTACATAGTACCTTTATCTATCTCCAATGTATATTTTGTTGAAACATTTATTTACACTATGATGGCTTTAGTTGCAGTCTATATTTTGACGACATGAACCTAAATTTTATTCTAGCTATTTCTAAAATTTTGAGCTTCTTAATTCCTAAGATACAATGACTATTATTTATTTTGGTGATTATAGTCTACCAATGTGATGGCAAAATGTTTAAGGTTTTTGTGAGAAGTTTAGGATCCATCATTTATTTCTAGCTAGCGGTCTCAAGTTAATCATTTGTAGCATTAATCTTTTTTGTAACACAATATCCATTTAGTTGAAACATAAACTTAAAGTATATTAACTCTTATCACTTTATGTGATATCATAAAAATCTTATATTTTATTTTTTAGCTTTTAATCACGTGTTAATTTTTTAATGTTTACTGTATTTCTTATTCAATGTTTCATTTTTTTTTTTTTATTAAAATAATATTCTAGATCCTAGGGTAAGCTACTCTCTTAGCTCTTATAATGGCATAAATAGTTGTTTCAGCATGCACCAAGGCACTCAAGATGTTGAAAGCTAACAGGGATTATCATGCCACTCCACCACGTTAATTTATCAATGAAGCTCCTATTATCTAAAAAACACAATCAAGATGTTGAATTTTAATATTTTTTATCAAACAAAAAAATCCTTGGAACTAAATTACATATATATATATATATATATATATATATATATATATATATATATATATATAATGTTCCAAGCTAATTATTTAATCTTTTTTTTAGGATGAATACTTGCAATTTTCTTAAGTGAAGTGTAAGTGTCATTACAATATGATTTTCTATTTTTGCATGCTTGATAATCTTATAAAATAAATATTTGTCCTAATGTATAATTTTGCTTGGTATACGCCAATTTAATATTGCGCTAAGTGTGTATTTCAAATAGCATTAATTATGCATATATATTGTAATTATGGATGTTTAATTACTTTTCAGCATATGTTAGCATTTATATGTAGATTTGAGAGATTTTTTACTATTTTCTTTTTATAATGTTGAGATGGATAATTTAGGTACAAACTATATAGGTATTTATTCCATCAAATTACCTTTTATATTGCCAAGTATGGTTAGTTCGAATGCAAGGTCAAAACATTATCTTACCTAATGATAGAGGTGCATAATTTATAAAAAAGCATTATGAGATCAGTTAATGATCTTTTATAATTGTTATAGTTTTAGTTTCTCCATATAGGTTTTATAATAACGCCATCGATCATGGTCCCCTAATTTTCCAGTATCATAAACATGCAAACTCAAGGTAATATAATGAATTTATTATTTAGCTGAACCAAAAAATATAACTCATGAACAATAAGGATTATACGATACAAAGACTTCTTATTTATTCGAAGTAATCCATAACTCTTGCTTTCATTCTTTCCCTAGTCTAGTCTCACCTAAAATTTTACTGGCCACCAAAGCAGTATTTTAAAATAAGTACTCCGAGAATATAAAATAAATTGTAATTAATTATGGAATGGTCTAATCCAAGGAGAGAAATTAAATTGTAATTATGAGATCTGGCAAGATTGCCATACCTTTAGTCAAGTGTGGCTAGTGCCAGCGTTGATGCAGATGCAATAGATGTTGAGCATCTTGGCACCGGTGGAAATTGTAATTATGAGATCTGGCAAGATTGCCATACCTTTAGTCAAGTGCAGCTGGTGCCAGCGTTGATGCAGATGCAGTAGATGCTGAGCATCTTGGCACCGGTGGCTTGCGTGTTCGCATCTGTCCTGTGCACGTACGATGATCTGTCTTGTGCCTACGTCCGCCCGTCTTGCATGTATTATACGTGAATGTCATGCAGATGTATGCATCAACATACACATACACAGTACATATACTCGTGTGCCTCCGCCTAGTGCTCAGCCGGCTTCACGATCCGACGTCATCTCGATCATCTAGCTATTGCGTCCAACACTTCTAGGCCAAAACTGTGACACCTGCCAAACTTGCATACATAAGACTGGAAAAGATCACAATCAAATTATAATTAGTTCTCACCCATCATGGAGGATGGCGTGAGGCCATCGTGCGCCCTTTGTTGATCTCTTGCTTTGTGTCTCGATCCATCATCCTTCTCAGGCTGTCGGAGAAATCTTGATAAGAACATGAAACACATTAATCAATGCAACGAATGCCAAAGAATCTTAGTTGCACATTTACTAATAGATCTATAAATCGAGCACAAATATCAGATCAAGTCAATGTGTCCCGTAAGAAAATCTTCAGATTTGCAAATTAGTTGAGATTTCATACCCAGTTTTCATTGCGGTGAAGGTATGGATGTGTGTGTGCCTCTTTTGGTGAATGCCAACATCCTTTCATCTCCCTCTTAATAATGGAGAAAAAGAGAACATGATGACGCTGAGAATTCATCTGTAGTTAAATATACAGGATTGATCCTGATCCTGATGCAGATGAGGCGAGGCTACTGCTCCTCTCGATGATGGAACAATGCCGACATGAACCTTCCTCTTCGGTGGTGAAGAAGCCGGGCGCCGCCAGGGGCGTGCTGCAGGTGCCGCACGGCATATATGGCCCCAAAGCCATCGGACGGTGGTATGTTTCCTTTTTACGTGAATTTTAGAATACCAGATTTTTTTTATTCTTGTCTATAACATAATGGCATAGTGGGTAATTTTTTTAGAAAATAAAATAGGTTATACATCGCTAGAGTCTATAGATTTAATGGCCAGATCTTTCTGATTAATGTAAGATTTTCTAGTATTTATTTTTTTTTCTAGTGCATCTGATTAGAATTAACGTGGAGCCTCCGTTGGGGCCTCTAATTAGTAATAGTAAGATAGCAGGTAGTGCATGGCTGGTTGCGTGCTTGGTCCATGACATAGCCTGGTTGAGTCGGTCTGGTCGCGCCACGGTGCATGCTGCGGCCGTGGTGCATGTTGTGGTGAAACGGCGATGCACACGGCACATAGCGTGGCGTGGGATATGCGGAAGTATGTTCCGTGATCCCAGGTCGTGTGCAAATAAAAGGCATGAGGCCGTATCGACCCAGGCTGTGATATTCGGCAGCAACAAACCCTAGTCTCGTTGTTTTCTCATCTGTTATCTCGCCGCGGTCACCACTGTGACGCCACCGCCGTGTTCGAGTTCGAGTTCGCCTGCTCCAAGCTTTTCTTGTTCCAGCAGCAGCAGGTGGTGGCTTATCTTCATCAGAGTGTGCTCGCCGGCTCGCCCCTCAGAGTGTGCGTTGTGGTGCTTTGTTGTGCGTTGCATATCTCTGCAGCTCCGTGTAGCCTATGTGTTAGGAGGAGGCAGCAAGTAGGAAAAAGAATCGAGGAACAGAGCAGGTGGGACGAGGACAGAATTAACGAGTAGTAGTAAGTTTTTACAGGATTCTTCTTGTTACCTCTCTCTCACGGCTCTCTCTGTATGAATACATCAAGCTCTTGCCATGCTATCCTAAGCAGGCGCAGCTGCTTCTATTGCTAGGGATATGGTTCATTGAGCTCCTGCTAGACGGATACTTGGCATCCTGATACGGCCGCTCCTCCTGGGCTCGTCAAAACACTGGCCCGGCCGTCTGTGCCGGATGAGCTATAGTGGTCTGACTCTAACGATCGAGGCTTCTCTTCAGTTTCGTCAGTCAGCCGATCTTCAGTGTCTTGTCCTTCAGCATCTTCAGGTAGCGTGCTCACACTCTGGCAGCCAACTCGCGGCCGTTTGTGCCGCCCTCGCGTTGTTGCTAGTGACGCTGCTTTGGCTTTGGGCCAGCCGCCAGCATCTCCTCGGTGACGGCTGACTGCTCTCTTCCAGTACCCCTGTTTCGTCGATGCTGTGGCTGGAAACTGCTAGGTACTCTCTGCTGCGTGTTGCATCCCTCTGCATCATCGTCGTCTCAGTTCATCCACCACAGTGTCGCTGCTGCCTTGGGTTGCAGCCCGTGCCGTTGGCTGCTGGAGCTGCTTTGGCCGGCAGACTAGTGCCTCCCCATGCCGTGCTCCTCAGCAAGGCTACTCTGCAGACTGCAGCGGCTTTGCCTTTTTGCTCCAAATCACAATAGCTGGAGTTTAACCAACCGGAGTTTGCTCATGTTGTCAATCCGAAGCTCGGGCTCCTCCTCATCAGCATGCTCAAAAGGCTTACTAGATCACAAACCAGGAGACTTCACACAGCACTCAACTCAGCCCACCAGGTTAAAAAGAAAAACTCAGCCCACCAGGAAAAACATCCTAGAGCATATTTTGCAGAGCATATTTTTCATATACCTCTATATATCTTTCAGCAGAAATAAAAAATCATTGCTAAATCAGGATTTCTGTAGTTTACCACCTGGTTTGTGATGAATCAGTGGTGTCAGCTGGCTAGATACTTGAATAGACTGCTTTGCAAATCAGAGAAGGCATATGAAAAAGATGGAAATTAAAAACATGACAATTTGGGGGCATGGACACACATGATTTAAGCATAGAAGAAACATGCCTCTAATCTCCCCACATGACTCATGGCATGGGAGCTTGCTGTACTTCTCACAATCGCTCGACTGGAGCATTTTATTGTTGAAATCAACAAAACACATACTCCCTCATCACCTCAAAATAAGGAAGGGAAATCAACAGAAATAACTTGCTTCTCTCAAAAAAAACAGAAATCACTTGCCTAACGGCTGCATGCAGAAAAACACACAAACCAATGCGAAGTACATAAGCAATCAGGATATGATAATATCAAACCAAAGCAGCAGCCGCTGTTTGTTCTTCAGGAGGTCCTAGATTGTTCATCATGTCTGGTAAGGTCTGCATCCCCATACACCACCAAAGTAGCCAGACATTGGTGAGGAACTCCCCACCATAAGCTAGGCTCTTGGTATGCAGGTAGCCACGGCATCTGCTAGCAGAGTAACAGAGCATCTCCACCCATACGCCTTGGATCACTTCCCACATCTTCGTGTTGTTGAGGTCAATAAGAGCTTTAGCTAGCTTGTACGCATTCAAAATCATCGTTGATTCTTGTTCCATGCAACAAAATATCCTCTGAGCGATGCTTCTTTCGTCCAGCCAAGGCAGTGGTTGGTACTTGGTGATGCGGTCGATGTCATCGCACGCAAGCATGAACAGATCCTATCTTGCCCTAGGAATTAGCATCTCAGGACAAATAAAAAGCAGGTAGATCATGTAGTCGGACTCGGATGTTATGTCACTGCTGCCGCAGCAGTGAGATAATATTTAAGTTTGGAGCTGCGGCGACTTGAGATGGAGCCTTGAGATGTGGATGCAGATGCGCCGTCGTTTGTGGTTTGGTGAATGCAGAGATCGGTGGCAAGGTGCCAGAGAAGGATGTATTGATCAAATGGCAGGTTGAAGGTCCACCCCAGCTTTCCTTGTTCCAGGCAGGTGGTGGCTCATCTTCATCAGAGTATGCTCGCTCCTGAAATTGTTGAATCTTCTGTACGTGGCTGCGTCATGTATGTACTCCTTCCACCCATCTTCTTCTGCGTGCCGACGAACCAGCACAGAGATGTGTTTGGGCTACGCATTGGTACCTGATGTACCAGTGCTTGTTGATGTAGTCGTCCTTGAGGAGGCAGCTGAAGGTTGCAGCAAAAGCTTCATCAGAGTTGGGGGCCTCTTTTTCCAAGCACAGAATGACATGATGTTGTGCTGGGCAACCATGTGTTGCCAAAATAATGGTTGATTTTCTAGATTATATCGAAGCATGCAGATGCAGGATGCCTCCAAGATAGTGCCAATGAAGGGTGCCAACTCCACCAAAAGATAAGATATAATTATATGTCACCATGATGTCGCATCTGCATCATGGTGATTCTCATCTTAATGTAAATGACTAAAAATTGCCAATAAATCCATCTCCATAGCACCACATGCTGATTCTGCTCGTCCAAGTTGAGGAAAGACTGCAGATAGTGAAGCCGAACGGAGTATGGAGCAGCTAGATCGAGTCCTTGTAGACAAGGGCTGCATGCTCCATGAACTTGTGTAGTTGAGCTCGTCACTTACCTTTCGCCCTTCTGTTACGTGCTCCTATGCCTTTTTTACATATTCTTCCAGCGAACAGTTGACTCCTCCTTGTGGTTCACCTCCCCATATTACTGAGACATTAAAGCAATCTTTGCAGGTGAAAACTGCAGTGCAGCATTTTCCCAGCCACCAAGAGCTGGATTCTTCTTCCGCTCTTCACTGTGAGGATGGGGACGATAAGTAGAAATAGGTGGAGGTCATGCTACCACCATAGCTAAGTGCATCTATAAACAATGATTTTCAGAGACGGCTAGAATTTTCAACTGCCTGTCAAAATGCCTCTGTTCTAAAAGTACCTCAATTTTTAGAGCTGGCTCAAAATCCAAGCTGCCTCTAGAAATACGACTTTTAGAGCGGGTGGGCTTTCTAGACTTTCTCTAATAAAATTATAGTGCATTTCCAGAGTCAATTGTAAAGCCCAGCTGCCACTAAAAAATTATTTTTAGAGTAGGTCAGTTCAGAAACCATTTTTAGACATAAGTCACATAACTCCATGAACAAACATGATGCCTCTGTTGTAGTTCTGAACCCGCGACAAACTGATATTATTGGATGGGTTTGTACTATTGTTTCTTGTGTAGTGGACGTCATCACTGGGACTAAATTGTCAGCTTCTTATGTCGTGAAACACGTATGTATACATATGTCGTGAAACATGTCTGTAAATATATGTTGTGAAACACGTCTGTATTTAAGAGACAATCGCAAGATTTTTTAATGAGCATATCTTTAAGGCCGGCACCGAGTTCTACTTTAACCCAGACGAATCAATGATATCAAACTGGGACAAATATTTATATGATATTTAAGTGGCGGACAACATTTGTGATGTAAATACCAAGGATGTATGGATAATGTTATAGATTTTATGTGCATATATATATTATACATATGTATAGCTCCATAATATATATGTAGATTCATAGTTTATTTGTGTGTAATGCTCAAAACTAAATCATAGGTGCACGTATACATATATTAGCAGCGAAGAATACGTATTTGAAAACCTAATGTAATTGTAAAACCAAAATCAATAATGAATTGAAATGAAAAGAAAAGAAAAAAAACATTTTTAGTCTAAATGGATCGGTCCCGTGACACAGTCTGGCGCATCTTTTAGTCCTGATTGGTATTATCAACCAGGACTAAAGATTGGCCTTTAGTCCAGGGTCTGAGAAATAGGACTAAAGGTGGGATATTTAGTCCCGATTTCTTAGTCCCGGCTTCAGAATGACTATAGTCCCTTTAGGCTTGGGACTAAAAGTCTGTAGTGCAGTAGTACACGTCTGTATAGAAGACACCAATTACATTATGCGTTATGATTGCTATGATTATGACTGTTGGTGGGCCCGTGTGTTGTTTCTTCTGATATGTTGTATTTTCTCCGTCCCATGGATTTTCTTGTTAAAAAATCGTGTCCTCTTTACAAAACGGTTTTCAAGTGACAAACTTCATGGGACAAATGGAGTATATATGGAAAGAGACAGAGCTACTTATTGACACTTATTGACACGGATGCCAAATTAATCAGCTTCATGTCGTGAAACACACCTATATGTGCCACGTACAGTTTTCTAAAATAATCAGTAAATCTTTTTTGAAACAAAAATAATCAGTAAATCTCAAACATAATACTCTATATGTGGTACAAGTGAACTGTTGTATCCATTTTAAATTCATAGAATGAATAGTTCATTGACAAATCTCTTTCCTGTTAGCAATCTGTGTTCTGATTGCTATATGCATCATCTTGATGGGTAGGGACCGGTTGTTGTTTCTTCATGGTATGCTGTGTATTGAAGTGGACAGCACAAATAGTCATGTTCGTGCCGTGAATCACGCCTATAAATGTGGCATAATTTTATGAAATAATCATCAGTCAATGTCAGACTTAATATGTGGTAGAGTAGAGTACTGAATTTTTATTTTACCTCTTTATTTGATAGAATAAAATGATAATTTTCAAAATTCATCAAGCATATGTGTTGTTTTAGAAAAAAAAAAAAAAGAGAAACAACTATGTGATGGACCTCCAATCCAGAGCTCAAACCCCAATACCCCATGAGATGTTTAGCAAGCTCAGATCCACGGAGATCGACCTCTAATCCAGAGTCAAACTAGAGAACGCATCTACTAGATAATGGGAGGCATGGGCTCCTATAGAAGAGATCGGATGATCGAGAGAACTTTTAGCCTGATGTAGAAACCAAGAACCCTACGCTAGCAGTGGGCAATCCCTTCCAAAAAACTCTCGATTCCACTATTGTAAGAAATTCTCAATTAGGGTATTTCTAACACGAAGAACACTATATTGTTGGACTTAAAGGTCTGAGTAAGGATGAACCGACTGTATCTCTATGTGTTTCAGTATCCGAGCCGCTGGAGGGCCACACATCGACTTCCTTCCACCAAACTTGATGCTTGTTGCGGTTCTGGACCTGCGACACTGATATTATGGATGGGCCTGTCCTGTTTGTTTCTTGTGTAATGGTGAGTTTTATATTGAAGCGGACAACGTCACTGGGACTAAATTGTCAGCTTCATATGTCGTGAAACACATCTGTATAGGAGTCACAATGTTCCAAAACTGCCGGTCATTTGTCAAAATCTCCAGCTACATTTTTGTGTTCTGATTGCCATGATCATACTGTTGGTGGGGCCCATGCATGCTGTGTTGTCTCTTCTGATATGCTGTACGGATGGAAATGGACAGATGCCAAATTAGGGCGTCTTTGGTTCACGGGTGAAACGCCGGTGAAATGAAGGAAACGAATCCTACGGGATAGCTGACGTCATCCATCCTTTGGGAACGCACGGGAGAAACGGAGGAATGGATTCCTCCGGATTCGTTCTCTCACAACGGCAGAGGAAAGAAAACATCCGCTTGGAGCTCATGTTTTCGCGAAGTCCGAGGCAAGGAGAGAGAGGGAGACGGCGAGGGCCCGGCGGCACATCCAGACGGAGGGAGAAGGAGAGGGGGAGGGAAAGGAGCTGCCTGCGCCGCCTACGCTGCTCGTCGAAGCCATCGCCGCCTCCGCCTCCGCGTTAGGGGCCGAAGTCCGCCGCCCGTCCGTGCGGGGGCGACCCGACCGCCGCCCAGGGCCAACGCCTGGTGGAGCGGGGGCAACCTCCCGGAGCGCGGCGGCTGGGGCGCGCGCGTAGCCAAGCTCGGCCGCTGCCGCCCGCGGCCTCGTCCTCGGCCGCCGCCCGATAGCCATAGCACGCGATGTCCACCCGCCGCCGCCGTCCGCTTGCCGGAGCGCGGGCCGGGCCCGCCCTAGCGCTGAGAAAGGGAGAGGGGTGGGGGGGCGCGCCGCCGCAGGGAGGGGGCGCCGCTGTCCGCCTGCCGAAGCGAGCTCTAGCGCCGAGTCGCCGAGAGAGAGAGGGAGAAAGGGTGGGAGACGGAGTGGGGCCGGGGAGGAGCGGACGGAGGCGAAGGTTTCCAAAGGAATCGTATTGCTTCCCTTTCCCTATGCGTTTCGATTCCTGCATTTTCCCTTTGCCTTTCCTATCTGCCAAAGGGGCCCTTAGTCAGCATCATGCCGTGAAACACACCTAGGGAGCCTAGGGTTGTCAGGGAAGAAGCTATAGTATCCTTCATCTTATCCGAGTGTTTGGAAAGCCTAGATTATTCTAATTTCGAGATTTTGATAAGTAGATTTGAACGATTGCTGTAACATGTGTAATATTTAATGTTGATGGATTTGTAATATTTATCTGTAGCAAATAATTAGAAAAACCCAATTCCACAAAAACAATAAAATAACTTATAAAATAGAAAACTACAAAAAGTCATCATTGACGGCTTGAGTAAAAAACCAGCAGTGTTCTCTCATATAACACTGTCGGTTGTAGCCACAAATCGGTAGTGTTCTGTCAGTTAGAGCCACAAATTGGCAGTGTTGTCAAGACAACACTATCGGCCTAAGCCAAAACTAACAATATTAGCCATGAGAACACTATCAACTTGTGTAAAGAACTGGTAGTGTTGTGATGGCTTGTGTCTCAAATAGCTTGTGAATTTTCAAGACACTGTCTGTTTATTAGATCCGGCACTGAAGTCAACCCTCCTTCACTGTCGGTTCACATGTGCCAATTCAAAATCACACTATCCATGGTAGTGAGAAGTAAGGCCAGTCTCAGTGAGGAGTTTTATAGCGCTATTTTCAGGACTGTCATGTCACGTGAAATAAAATGGAACTCTCCATTGATTGTGGGAGTTTTATTGTATAGTTTTATAGACATTTAATTTCATGACTCAAAGAGAGTTAGTATTCGTGCTAAGAGAGTTTCATCTAGATGACACTAATTTCTCTCTCTTCTTAAATACAATGCAATATCATAAAAAATATCTATATGGCAATATATTTAACGCAAATAAAACTTACTTGAGACTCCATCGAGACTCTAACAAATATACAGGTGGTAGCAAATGGGTGTTGACGTGTTGTAACCTCCTGTTTGAGCTACCTTGCAGTTCTCCGGGCGGGGCTATAAATAGAAGTGAGTACGTACCTGTGTTTTATCAGCTTCCATAGAAAGATCGACAAGTTACACACAAGTTGAGTCAAGTAGCACCACCACTAGCAATGGCCACCACACCCACCAACGGCCCCACCATGGAGACCAGCGACGACGTTGTCTCCGACGTCTCCATGGTGCCCAGATGCTTCCGCGGAGGCGACGACGTCGTCTCCCGCAATTTCAAGGTTACTCGTGGCTTCGGTGGAATCGTGGAGAACGCCAAGGTGAACGTCGGCAAGCTGTATCTGCGCCAGATCTTGAAGGGGCCGGGCACGAATCAGTCAGTTGTGTTACAGGCGGCCACAGGGCGGCTAGGTACAACCGGTGTGAACGACTGGGCGGTCTATGACAGCGACGAGTCCGAGGCGAATCTGGTTGCCAAGGGGCAAGGCATGCACACATATGCCGGAAGCTGGTTCAATTGGTTCACCCTGGTGTTTGAGGTCAAAAGGTATGTAGAGTAAGCATGCACCATGCACTGATCTGCTACCTCTGTCGCTCTCTTTTGCTCGTTATTAAATTGTATGATGAAGTAACTCTTACGTATATATCTAGGAGCGAAAGCGATTATACATATGTATTGTGGCATACATGCAGGTTCAAAGGGTCCACTGTTGAGGTAATGGGAGCATCTGTTCGCAAAGAAAATGAGTGAGCCATTGTAGGTGGGACCGGTGAGTTTGCAATGGCACGCGGTATCATCAAGAGAAGAGAATATTATGTCGAACCCGGTACTAAACTAACACAAGAGCTTACTATGGAATTCTTCTGCCGCATGACGGTAAGCATAATTAATTTCATGTCATCCATCCACTTTGCATTATATATTCTGGTCTCAGATACCTCACCACTTTGCATTATATATGTGGTAAAACACTAACAGTTTCTTTTCTGTTATTTTGAATCGAGCTCATTGTTAAGGGTGTTATATGTTGGGGATCCCTTTATCATGTTTAGAGCCCAATTACATAGGGCTCACAAAATAATATTTGGGGAAGGGGGTGTATATAGTGTTTAGTGGTATTTTTGTAACTACAGATCCCACCAAAGGTCCATTTTATATAGCCCCTAGTCAATGTTTTTTTAATACAAACGCCACAGGAGGGTAGAACCTCATTTCCCAACTGTTGGCCTAAACCAATACTCATGATGCATGGACCTTCATATTCAGGTTGTCCCTGAACCTACAAAGAGAGGAACAGTTGGTGGAGATACAGGCTCCCTTTGGGAAATGAAAGGCAAATCCCAACGTCTAGAAAAAGTGACAATCAGCCATCATGGTGCAGTTGAAGGGTTTCAATTTTCCTACATTGACGAAAATGGGCAAAGCCGCACTGCTGGTACTTGGGGTAAAAGGAGTCCTGTTCCCGCGAACAACACGGAAGTGAGTAGATTTCATACTTTACCATGCATGTGTGTGCCATTGTTTTGCAAATCATCTTGGTTCATGCCTGCCTTCATCATAGAAATGATGATGCAATTCTATGTTTGGTTAAAGACAACATAATTAACTTAAACTATATATATAGTATAATGAAAATATATATTCCATGCAAATAATCATACTTGTTACGTTTTTTACATGTCGTATTAGTTTTTTTCTAAGCAAGCATTTATATCTTTGATTACATGGATTCATAACACAAGTTTTTAGATTTACTATGAGAAATACTTTTATAGTATACAATTCATATATATGTTGCGAAACTATAAGGATGTTTTGAAATTGATTAGATGGTTAAAGATAGTAGCTTTTGACACTACTCCAGATCCACACATCAGCGGCGGTTCAAAACCCCCCTTCAGTGCCAGATTTTGAACCGCCATAGCCAAGTCGGCAGTGATGTGGAATAATCATCGTGGCCGTTCAAAAGAACCGCCATCGATGACCATCGATGGCGGTTCTAGAACCGAACCGCCAGTGATGTGGTTTTCAAAAATTATGATTTTAAATCTAAAAATAGTAAATAAAATAGCAAAAATAATTTTCACCTAGGGAGGGGCCCCCCCAGCCAGCTGGCTGCCATCTCTTCAACTCACGTATTTTTTTCGCATCAAATCATATGTATGCGGCCGGCTAGATTCGAACCTGCAACCTCCCCCTCACGCTTCCCCTCCTCTACCACTGCACCACAATGTCACTTGTGACTATAACTTGTTTTGGGTCTCCTCATATTATACCAAACTGAGTAAAAATTGAGTATTTAAGACCCTAAATGAATTCAAATAAAAAAAATTATCAACTATAAAGTTTCATAACTTTTTGAGATCTATAACTTTCATGTTTGTCATTTCTCCATCCAAGGTCATTTAAAAATTCAAATTTTAAATTTGAGAAAGTCAAACGTGATTTTTTTGACAAGATGATTTCAAATCGAAAAGTTATCAACTATAAAGTTTCATAACTTTTTGAGTTCTAAAATTTTTGTTTTAGCCCTTTGTCCATCCAAGGTCATTTAAAAAAAGCTTATTTTAAAATTTTAAATTTCAAATTTGAGACATTCAAATATAATTTTATATGAGAAAATAAATTCAAATAAAAAGATTGTCAAACTACAAAGTTTTACAAATTTCTAAGATCTACAACTTTTTTTGGTCATCTTTTCATGCGACTTTATTTTATCAGCTCAAAATTTAAATTTAAACAATTATTTACTTCAAACACCATTTTGAAGGTGTAAATGATTTTAGCCGAAAAGTTTTGACTAACAAAGTTGTGCAACTTATCAAGATCTAAAACTTTTATTTTAGTCATTTCTTTATCCGATAAAGTAATAGTGATATTGTTCACAAATCTTACATATCTCTCATATAGTTTCATAAAATATAAAAGAGAGATGTAAAATTTATGAACAATGTTACTATCACTTTATCGGATAAGAAAATGATCAAAATAAAAGTTATAAATCTTGATGAGTTCTACAACATTTGTTTTGATCGTCTTTCTAAAATCCATCATTTTTTATGCTTTATTTTTAATATTCGGCATCTAGGAGATCGAGATAAGTGGCGGTTTATGGCTAAAACCGCCACTGATGGCCGTGTATCGAGTGGTGGTGCCATCGGTGGCGGTTTGTGGCTAAAACCGCTACTGATGACCCCGTATCAGTGTCGGTTCTTGGCTAGAGCCGGCAGTGATGTTTGAACTCCACATTAGTGGCGGTTTCATCCACAAACCGGCAGTGATGTAAACCTTCAGTGCCGGTTCCACCCACAAACTGGCAGTGATGTGTACAACCGGTACTGAAGAAATATCAGTGCCGGTTCTTCTAAAACCGGCACAAATGTTACCGCACTGATAACTGAATCTGTAGTAGTGTGACTTAAGACACTACGAACTATTATGAAATAAAAGAACCAGTAATGTAATATATTTTTATATAAATTAAGATAGTTTGACCTAACATTATTTTAGAATTACATCTTTTTGGGAGGGATGAACGCAACCTAATTAATAAATACTTGATGATATGTCTTTTTTTCCTCTTTCACTAATTCGGTGCTGCTTTACAGATAAAGTTTGGCCCATCAGAGTTTGTGAAGCTGATCAACGGGGCTCGGAGAGGAGGCGAGGGCTGGCTGTCAAAATTTGAGATCGTCACCACCCATGAAACGTATGGTCCTTTTGGATTTGACAACGGCAACCCATCTTTCAGCTATACCGTGCCGGAGGGTGAGACCGTGGTGGGCTTCTTTGCAAAAACTGATTACACGTATGTCACTACGATTGGTGTTTACACCATCTAAATCATTCAGTCTTCGACCCTGCTGAAGACCAGCAGCCACCTGCATGTTCCTTTTAGTCATCAGAGTGTTTGATTTCCTCCCGTTTCTGCTGTTCCAACAATAAGATGGCTAGCTAACAAGGGTGTCCCCCTTGTCTATGCCTGTTTGGTGATCTTTCATAATAATCAAATCGGTCGTGTAACATCATATCTTTTTTTTTCCTTTGCAATGTTCAATGATGTTTTCGGATATTGTTTTCTTCAGAATAAAACAGATCCATGATAAAGTGGAATCAGTAATCACGTTCATGTGTAAATCCATATCCAGGTTGAAGTTTTGAGGGTTGGGAGGTAGCCGGTTCACACGGCTGGTTCTTTGTAATTTTGCTACAATTTTTTCTCTCTTATATCTATACCTAATACTTAAAAGGGAGAGGTTTCTCCCTCAATTTTTTTGGTCCGGCCCTCCTCTAACTAACTCTTCTTTTAAGAAGACATGAAATAAAATAAAACCACCACTTACTTAGTTTATACTTAAAAGGGAGAGGTTTCTCCCTCAATTTTTTTTGGTCCGGCCCTACTCTAACTAACTCTTCTTTTAAGAAGAAATGAAATAAAATAAAACCACCACTTACTTAGTTTAGAATTGCAAAACCTTATTGATAGCTAGCGTTATATCTTTTTTAAGCTTCTTTTACATAGTACATAGACAATAGCCACCTAATAAACCGAGTCAATCTCTCCTCGATTTTCCATATGGTACAAATCCTATACTGCAGATAGTATTTGTCGGTGCTAGAACTGGCGGTCCTAGCACCAACGAGTGAATTTGTGGTGCGCGTTCCCAACCCCGGATGGTGTACAAGATGAACACAAGGATTTATACTGGTTCGGGCAAGAGGAGGCCATACGTCCAGTGGGGGGAGGAGTTCTTGTATTATCTTGCACCAAAGTGCTCGTAGGTAGGGTGTACAAGCAGTGAGAGAGGGACGGGGTCCCAAGTCTCGTGATGATTGAGGAGGGTGCCAATATCGGGCTTGAGTGTGTGCGAACCTGTCCTCTAAGGGCCCCTGCCTTCCCCTTCTATAGTCGTAAGGGGAGGGCAGGGCCTTACAAGAGGCGGTCGTGCTCGTGGCGAGGCTGTGGGCTTCTGTCCTTCCCTGTCCGAGGCCCCGGAGTGGGCAGGCCGTCCTGGATCGCGACGAGGCAGTGCGACGTCGCCTCCCCGTCCCTGTTGGTCGGAATGACGAACGTCCCTGTGGAGTTGGCGGAGCGTGACGGAGAGGGTGGCAGAGCCCTGTAGCTTGCTGTAGCTTTGACCCGCCTGGAATCCGAGGCTCGGGAAGCCTCGGGGCTTGTCGCCGTACGGAGAGAGGGTTGGAACAACCGCGGCCGGTCGCCGGCCGGCTGATAGTGGGTCGCCCATCCCGGCTCGAGCTCACGGGGTGGACTGTTGGTTGACTGGAGGGGGGCGTCCAGTCCACTCCCCGCACGGGGTGACGCCGGCCGCCGTGGCCTTGGCGTGGTAGATGGCGCCCGGGTTCCGGCGATGGGACCCGGGCGGAGGGGTTAGGCAAAGACAAGGTGCCCCACCGTGGCGGGCGTGGCCTCCATCGTGGAGACCGCGTAAGCATGATTGCTGGCGTGGGCCATGACGGGCGATGCCCATCCCCCTCGTCGAAACATGGAGTGCTCCCCGACACGGGCGGTGGTGGATATGCGTCACATCGGTGGTACGGCCTTTGACTGCAGGACGCAGCGTCCCGTCCGAGGCCCGGTTGCCGGGGGCTCGGGCGGGACGGAAGCCGGCGGCTCGTCCGAGGCCCCCCGTTGGGGGCTCGGGCGGGACGGAGAGTGGAGGCTCGTCCGGAGGCCCCTGCTGGGGGCTCGGGCGAGGCGGAGAATCGGCGCCGTCCGAGCCCTCGGTGAGGTAGGCTCGACGGGTCGTGGGCCGTGCGTCCGCTCCGGATCGTTGGGCTTAGATAGTGGAAATGGGAGGCATGTTGGGCCGAAGTTTTGGCGTTTGTTGGGCTTTCCTTAAGGGGCCCTTATTTTGTTCCCCGACAAGAGCCCCCGAGCCTCTCGAAGGAGTGGGAGCACTTGTTCGAGGCCGAGGTCATGCTTCCTTGGTTGCCATCGATACTTTCCGCCGTGGGCTGCTTGTGGCGCACCCCGGGTAGTAGCCCCGAGGCTTCGGAGGAGTTTGGGGACTCCTTCGAAGGCTTGCATTTAGCTCGCACGACGTGGCTTTGAGGCTTGTCTCGAGAGTCGTGCTCTCCGGGCGGGGGCGCGAGCGCACCCGCCGGTGTAGCCCCCCGAGGCCTTGGGCGAGTGAGGGCACTCGTCCGAGGGTTAGTGCGTTTTTTGGTGGACGTGACAGTCCGTGCTGCCGAGCCCCCGGCCCGTCGGCTCGTCCAGGGGTTCGGCTGGGTTTTTAGGGCGTCTTCCCAAGTTGGTTCACGCATTGGGGAAGCCCCCGAGCCCTCGTAGTGACGAGGGGAACCCAATTGGGACTCGGCCGCCGGGTTTCTTACGCACCTCGCCTTCCCTTCCGCGAGGGAGGAGGGTGGACTTTGTCGTGCTATCGCCGACGAGTGTCGAACACGACTAGATCCGGTGAGCTGTTAGCGGGAGAATCCAAGTGAACCGCCTTGTGCCCCATTCGCTAGGGGTTGGCCGGGCCCAGGCGCGGTTTCATAAGAGCCTGCACGGTATGCCGAGGTGGGGCTCGGTCCCGTCCGCCCGGGTCCCGGGGCTCGGTGCTCTCCCACGCTGGATCCCCCTACTCTGGCTGCCATGCTGGCCTCGGATGCTTGCAAGGACGGCCCCGCTTCGCGCGAGGCCAGGGCCGTATGAGGCCGTCCGAGCTGCCCCGACTCTGTCGCCCCCAGTGCTGTCGAACCCTTAGATGGGCCAGCCTGCGAACCCCTGGGCCTTAAGTGGGCCGTCGCCTGCTCCATCGTGGAGAAGGAACCGCTGTTTTTGCCTTAACGTGGAGCGTGGGCGCGTTTTTCAGCGGCCAGCGCGGGATGTGGGCGCCGCGCGCGAAGCGGTGGCGGGCCCCACTTTCTCCGTCATGGCAGTTGCCGTGCGCTGCCCGCGGGTCCCACGGAGGATGTGATGTGCGGCGCTGCGTCTTCCGCTGTGGGGCCGCTGCCAAGGTGGCGGGGCCCCGGCTCTCCGTGGCCCGGATCCTTTGTGAGGGATGCGCCGTGCAACATGTGTGTGGGCGCTGCCCGAGCCCGTGGGTGCGGCCCGCTCGTGGCGCCGGTGCCTCAGGCCGTGCGCGGTGTGCAATCGAGTGGGCGCATCGTGGGCCGATACGCACTTAATGCAAAGAAGGGGAGCGCGTCGGGTATAAATACCTGTGCGGCGGCCGTGTTGGCCTTTCCTTCGTATCTGCTGCCGCTGCTCTTTGCCTTTGCCTTCTCCGCCGCCAGAAAAATCTCTTGAGCTCGCCGGAGAGGGGAAAGGAAGAGAGACTTCCCGTGCCGCCCTCCTCGCTCGATCCCGTTCTCGCGATGGCACCCAAGGCCGATGTTGTTGGCGTGGCAGATTGGGAGTCCTGCTTCGTGACGGAGGCGGAGCTGGTGGCGTTGGTGGAGAGGGGGCTCCTGAGCCCTCGGAACGACTTCCAGCGGCCGGAGTGGATCGTGCCGTCGCCGGATGATCAGTACCCGCGCCCTCCGCTGGGGTACGTCGTGAGCTTCACGTCGTTCCATGAGCGCGGGTTCGGATGCCGGTGGGGCGTTTCCTGCGGGCGCTCCTGGAGCACTACGGCTTGGAGCTCCACAACCTCGCCCCCAACTGCATCTCCCACGCGGCCGTCTTCGTGGCGCTGTGTGAGGGCTACCTCGGCGTCGACGCCCACTGGGACCTGTGGCTCTACTTCTTCAAGGCCACCTTGTTCCTGAAATCTCCGCCCGGGGCGGAGAAAGAGAAGGGGAAGGAGAAGGAGAAGGAGAGGGGTAAGAGGTTGGCCGTCCGGGCCGGCAGCTGCACGTTGCAGCTGCGATCCAGGCACCGCGGGGACTATATCCCGGCGAGGCTCGCTAGCTCGAACCGCGGTTGGCACAGCAAGTGGTTCTACCTTCGCAATGACGGTGGCCACCTGCCTGCCTACACCGGGAAGGTGTTCGACTCCGAGCCGCCGTCGTGGCGGAAGGAGCTGATCCCCGAGAGGGTGACCCCGCTGAGGAAGGTGTTTGCCGCCCTAGCGCGCTTGACCAAGGAGGGTCTAGATGCCTCGGTGGTGATCGCCGGCTTCCACAAGCGGCACGTACTGCCGCTCATGCATCGGCGGTACGCGCTGTACGACATGCGGCCTGGCAGCCCCTGGGAGGGGACCCGGATGGCGGCCGAGGACCTAGGGTTCGCCGACGTCCTTGACCGGACGAAGCAGGCGGCATCGGTGGAGCATTCGTAGTTGCTCAAAATCCCGATGCAGCCGGACAAGGGCTACATTGGTCTGGTAACACTCGTTCCTCCGCTTCGTTGTTGCGTTCCGTTCTTCTTTTTTTCTTCTTCTTCTTCTTCCCCCACGCTGACTCCGGTCGTCGCGCTTGCAGGGGCTCGCGGAGAGGCTGAGGCCGTCGAAGCCCCCGATCGACGCGGAGAAGGTGGCCAATCGCGAGCGCGCGGAGGCGGAGAAGCAGAAGAAGGAGAGCGCCACGGCGCGCAACGCCGCAAGCAGAAGGAGAGGGAGGACCTGTCTCCCTAAGTGGCGGGCGCCAGAGCAGGAGGGTCTCCCTCCAGCGGAGACGCCGCCGACACCACCGAGCACAGCGACAACGACGGCGATTGTGGGGAGGAATGGGACGAGGACGAGCTGATCCGCTGCCTGGGGTTGGATCCCCCGGAGGTGACGTCGCGCGCCCAGGCGGGCGGTAGTTCGTCGCCGGCGCCGCCTTCCGGAAGGGCTGCCGGGAGAGGCCCGCCTCCTGTCGCCGGATTTGGGGCCGCGCGATGCCTCCAGCGCTGGGACGTCCCCCGGAGAGGAGACGTGACGCCACGGGGAAGGAGGTTGCCGAGCCCTCCCCCGCAGAGGCTCGTCCCCACAGCCGCCCGCTGCCGGCCGAAGCGGGCCTGAGGCCCGTAGTAGGACCCTCTCGGGCAAGCGAAGCAGCCGCCCGGGCGCCGACATTCCCGCCATCGGGCGGGTCTCGGTCCGGAGCTAGGATTAAAGTGCGCTGGTAAGTGGTGTTCACACCTTGTCGCCGGTCTTGACGTCGCCCTTTTTTTTCCGCCCGCTAACTTCTGTCTTGTCCTCATCTGTAGAAGCTTGAAGCGCACGGCCGCGGGTGGACGCGCCCCCTCGCCCCTCGGAAACAGCCTAAGGCGGGGGTCGGGAGCGCGAATCTGGTTCCACCGCCGAGGCGACGGTCGGGACCGAGGAGAGGGAGAAGGTCGCCGAGGAACCGCCATCTACGGAGCGGTCCTTGGCGGCGGAAGCAGAGGCGCGCGCAGCGTCGGGCGGGAGACCGGGGCGTGCCCGTGGCGCCCCTGGTCGAGGAGCCGCTCCGCTGGCACCGCCGGACGGCGGAGGCGCCGGCGGAGAGGACGACGTGGTGATCCCCCGCCGTGTCGGCCCGGGTAAACCCTCGGTGTCAACCGAGGTAGCGGTGGAGGAGCCCGCGGTGGTTGCTACTGCCGACGCGGCTATGACCGAGGCGGAGCCAGCCTCGGCCCTTCACCAAAGCCGTGGCCACCGAGGCGGGTGCCACCTCGGCGGAGGGAGGAGGCGAGGAGGCGCAGGTGACCGATGCGCCTACCGTGGGTACCACGGCCTCGGCTGGAGCGTCCGTGAGCAGCCCGCCGGGGGAGCCCTCCTTGTCCGGAGAGCCAGCCGCCCTGGGGGCCCTGGAGAGGCGAGGGGCCTTTGCGCCAGACGACGCCAAGGAGGGGAGGATCTGGGTGAGCGTGGCGGACTGCGTCGACCGCTACGAGAAGGCCGCCCGGACCATCGTGTCGTGGGTTGTGCCAGAGCTCCCCTTGCTTCGGGTGAGTGAGCTTTCAGCCCTTTTTCCCGGGAGCGTCTTCCCAAGGGACTGACCGGCCGGAGAGCGCGTGTTGCAGGATTTGGCGCAGACGCCGAGCGGGAAGTCGGAGGTTCTCCGTGCGGCCGGGCCGGCCTCCACGACCAGTACCTTCAGCAGAAGGGCCTGGTCGCCCACCGACGACGGCCGTGTCGGAGAAGGACGCCGAGCTCGAGAAGCTTCGACTGCCTCCCAGCCTGCAGGCCGAGGCCGCGACGGCACGCGAGGACGCCACCCTCGGCAGAGACGTTGCGGGCGGGCCATGCTAGGAGCCTTGACCAGCCTCGGACGGAGAAGGAGGCGATGATCGCCGAGGCCTCGCGGCCCCGCTGACTCCATCAAGTCCCCGTCCGACAAGCCGAGGCCTTCTGAGGTTGAGCGCGCTGCCCCGGGCGAGGAGTACCTGTTGAAGGACGCAGCCTTGCCGGGATCGGCGAGAACGAGACCTCCGCGCCACCGCGAGGTAAGGGGCTGTGGATCGGCCTTCGTGCCTCGTGTTACACCGCCCGAGAGCCTAACTCTCGGGTTCTTGCACCTGAAGGGCAGGGTGAAAGAGCTGGAGGAGAGCCTCTCCGTGTCACAAGCCGCCTATAACTCGGGCGCAGGGCGAGCTTGAGACCTTGACGCGGGAGGCCACAGCCGCCCGCACCACGGTGGAGGCCGAGGAAAGCCGGTGGCAGCAACTTGGTGTCGCGGGTCGGCGACGGTGCCGCAAGCCGAGTGGAGGCGCTGCGTGGCGCTGGGAGGCCTCCAAGTCGGCGTGTCGCACACGCCAAGGCTGACCATGTCCCACTACCGGCTCGACCTCCCTCGGATCGCTAAGGGGCTCGCCGTCGCCGAAGAGGACATGGGGCACGAGACCGACGTGCTGGCCCAACTCGCCGAGGAGGCCGAGAAGAGCGGGCTCCCGCCGCACCGGTGGCTGGTTACTTTTGCGCCCGCCTGCCGCCTCCACTCCTCCGGAGGAAGCTAGTGACGCCGAGGCCGCGGTCGCCGAGGTCGTGTCCGCCGAGGTCGCGGATGCCGGGTGTCGGAGGCCCCGAGGCCGTGGATGTCGCCACCCAAGACGCAGGCCCGGATGCCCCTCAAGAGATCCCGCAGTCCGGGCCCAAGTGCTCATGTAAATAAAAGTTTATATTGATTTTGTGTTTATGAAACACTTTGTGAATCGCCCGTTGAGGCTTTATGCTTTTTGTACTAGCTTTTCGTTATCTCTCGCATTCCCTTCCGCTTGTATTCGCTACTTGGTCTTGCGAGGATGCTTTGCAGCCGGGGGTCGCTTTAACCGAAGGGAGGGATCATACAGTAGATGCCTCGCCCCGCTGTTCTTCCATAGTCGAAGCGACCTCCTCGCGGCACTTGGAGTCATCCTTTGGCCGAGGGTGGCGAGTGGAGGCACCGTAGCGCCGGGCGTAGGTGGCCTCGCGGCTCGGCCGTCCTTGGCCTTGGGATGACCTTGGTCGTGCCTTTTCCTAAGTATGCGAAACCTTCGGGAACGTAGAGTCTACGAAAGATAGCTAGGAGAACGAAAAAGATTTTTTGAGGGGTGCTTTCCAGGAGGGGGTTCCCCCCTTTCTAGCCCCCGAGGGAGGCTTGGTTTTGGTGAGCCAAAAGCAAGTCTCGCTGAGTCCTACTGGGGACAGAATGCTGTGACTTGGAAAAAACGCCCAAGGACTTAGTTTTATTTAGCCAACGGTACAAAGCGTATGTACAATGCTTGGAATTTCTAGGGGTAAAAGCGACGTAGCTGTTGGATGTTCCAAGTGTTGTTGAGGATCTCGCCAGCCTCGTTGGTGAGCTTGTATGTGCCCGGCTCGAGGACTTCAATGACGATGAAGGGCCCCTCCCAGGGCGGCGTGAGCTTGTGGCGCCCTTGTTGTCTTGGTGGAGACGGAGCACCGCATCACCTTCCCCGTGGTCTCGGGTCCGGACTGCCCGGTCGTGGTAGCGCCGAAGGGACCGCTGGTATCTTGCCGAGTGTAGGAGGGCAGCGCCCCCTCGGCTTCCTCAAGCATGTCCAGCGAGTCCTCCCGAGCCACTTGGTTGCGGGCCTCGCCGTAGGCTTTTAGCCACGGGATCCGAATTCCAAGTCGGTAGGGCAAGATGGCTTCAGCCCGTACACCGTGAAGAAGGGCGTGAAACCCGCCGCCTGGCCGGTCGCCGCCCCGAGGCTCCGGAGGACCGAGGGAGTTTCTCGAGCCACTTTTTGCTGAACTTGTCGAGCTTGTTGAAGATCCGAGGCTTGAGCCCTTGCAAAGATCATCCCGCTGGCCCGCTTCTACCTGCCTGCTCGTCTGGGGTGCGCGATCGGGACCGACGACGCCAGATCCGTGCTTATCGCAGAAGTTTTCGAACTTCGCCCCGTGAACCGGGTGCCGTGGTCGGTGATGATAGAGTTCGACTCCAAAGCGGTGGATGATGTCGGTGAAGAAAAGCACCGCCGCCGGACCGAATGTTGGTGACGGGGCGCGCCTCGATCCATTTGGAGAACTTGTCGATGGCGACGAGCAGATGAGTGAAGCCCCCGGCGCCTTCTTGAGGGGTCCTACCAGATCCAAGCCCCACACGGCGAAAGGCCACGTGATCGGGATGGTCTGAGCGCCCGAGCCGGCAAAGGCCCCGACGAGCGTAATACACGACATCCTTCGCAAGTGCGCACGCCTCGGGCGCCAGCCGACCGCGGTCGGCCAAGAGAACCCCCGGCCGGAAAGCGCCGCCGACGGGGATCGTGAGCGGGCGTGGTGGCCGCAGACACTGCTGTGGATCTTGTGGGCCGGGCGAGGCCCTCCTCGACCGTGATGCATCGCCGCAGGACCCCCGAGGGGCTTCGCTTGTAGAGCTCATCCCCGATGACGACGAAGGATTTCGCTTTCTTGCGGTGCGCCTGGCTTGGTTGAAGTCCTCGTGAGGACTCCCCGATGATCCGGGCCGAGGTATGGCTTTCTCCAGTCCCGGTTTGGGGTCGGCCTCGATCCCCCCCCCCGATCTCCATGACCTCGGCATTTGATGCCGAGGATGCCTTGAAGTTGAGGGGGCCTCGGATGCCGAGGGGACCTTGACGGTCCTCCAGCCCCCGAGGGGGGGGGTCGGAACGATCCTCCGAGGCCTCCCCTTGCCCCCGATCGTGACGGAAGGAGCTACGAGGTCTTTGGTGAAGACGCCGGGGGAACCGGGGCTCTTCCAAATGGGCGATCTTGGCGAAGTTCGTCGGGCGGCTTCGTTGTGCCTCCTGACGACGTGGTTGAGCTCGAGACCGTCGAACTTGTCCTCCGTGGCACGCACCGCCTTGCAAAGACGCATCCATCTTGGGGTTGTGGTAGCTTGAGTCCTTCATGACTTGGTCGATGACGAGCTGCGAGTCCCCTCGGAAGTCGAGACGCTTGACGCCAAGTTCGACGGCGATCTTTAACCCGTTGAGCAGGCCTTCGTACTCTGCAATATTGTTCGATGTTGGGAAGTGAAGGCGGATCACGTATCGCATGTGCACCCCGAGGGAGAGACGAAGAGAGGCCGGGCGCCGGCTCCAGCCTTCATCGTGGGACCCGTCGAAGTACATCGTCCAAAGATTCCGCCTGAGCCGGAGCGGCGGTAGTTGGGTGTCAGTCCACTCCGCGAGGAAGTCGGCCAAGACTTGAGATTTGATGGCCTTCCTCGGCGCTGTAGGAGAGAGAGTTTCTCCCATGAGCTCGACGGACCACTTGGCAACCCGCCCGAGACCTCCCGATTCGAGGATCTCTCCCAACGGGAAGGAGGAGACCACCGCCACGGGTGGGCGTCGAAGTAGTGCCGGAGCTTGCGCCGAAGTCGGGACCACCGCGTAGAGCAGCTTCGGATCTGCGGGTAGCGGATCTTGGTCTCGACAGCACTTCGCCGATGAAGTAGATCGCCTTTGGACCGGCGGGTGTGGCCCTCCTCCCCGCTTTCGACGACGATGGCCGCTACCGACCACCCGGGTGGTTGCAAATGACGCATAAGAGGAGGGGTTCACCCTCGGCGAAGGGGACGAGGATCGGGCACCGGTGAGGGCAGCCTTGAGCTTGTCGAGGGCCTCCCGGGCCTCGGTGGTCCAGAGAAGCGCCGGACTTTTCGAGGCGGCGATACAGGCAGGCCCTTCTCGCCGAAGTCGTGAGATGAAGCGACTGAGGGCCGCCAGACAGCCCATGACTCGCTGTACGCCCTTCAGGTCCTTGATCGCCCCCATGCTCGTCACCGCAGTCACCTTTTCCGGGTTGGGCTCGATGCCGCGTTTGGAGACGATGAACCCGAGGAGCATGCCTCGGGGAACCCCGAAGATGCACTTCTCGGGGTTGAGCTTGACGCTTTTGGCCTTAAGACACTGGAAAGCGATCTTGAGGTCAGAGATGAGGTCGTCAGCCCTCTTAGTCTTGACCACGATGTCGTCGACGTAGGTCTCTACGGTGTCGCCGATGTGGTCGCCGAAAACGCCCAAAGATGCATCGTTGGTACGTGGCCCCTCGCGTTCCCTAAGTCCGAAGGGCATCGCCACGCAACAGTACATGCCGAACGGGTGATGAAGGACGCCGCGAGCTGGTCGGACTCCTTCATCTTTATTTGGTGGTAGCCGAATAAGCATCAAGGAAGGATAAGAGCTCGCACCCCGAGGTGGAGTCGACTATCCGATCGATACGTGGTAAGGGAAAAAGGGACTTTCGGACACGCTTTATTTAAGCTAGTATAGTCTACACACATCCTCCATTTCCCACTCTTCTTCCTAACCAAGCATGATTAGATAACCACTCGTGGTGGAACACCTCCTTGATGAATCCGCCGCCAAAAGCTTGTTCACCTCCCTCGCCGATGGCCCTGCGCTTCTCCTCGCCGAATCGGGCGCAGCCGCCGCTTCACCGGTCCCGACCCGCCCGGATATCAAGGGAGTGCTTTCGACATCCCTCGGAATGCCCGGCATGTCCGAGGGACTCCACGCAAAGATGTCGATGTTCACGCGGAGAAAGTCGACGAGCACGGCTTCCTATTTAGGGTCGAGGGAGTCACAGATCTTCACCGCCTTGCCGGACGAGGTGGAGGGGTCGAAAGGGACCTCCCTTACCCCATCGGACGGCTCGAAGGTGCCGGGCGTGGCGCTTTGGAGTCGAGAGCCTCCTGAGACGGCCATGGCCTCGCATGCTCGATGGCCTCCACGCCGCAGCTTGAACGCATGCTCGTAGGGAGGAGCCAACGGTGATGTCGCCGCTGGGGCCCGGCATCTTGAGGAGGAGGTACGTATAGTTCGGGACCGCCATGAACTTCTGCAGACGCTGGACGCCCGAGTATGCCGTGGTAGGTTCCTTCGAAGTCAACCACGCCGAAGGTAATGACCTCCTTTGCGGTAGTTTGATGGCGCCCCGAAGACGACGGGAGGTCGATTCGCCTCGAGGGGCCAGCTCGCCGCCCGGCACAATGCCCCGAAAGGGAGAGTTGGAGGGTCGGAGGTGCGGGCGCCCATCCCCAACACAGCCGAGGGGTGTCGGAGTAGAGGATGTTGAGGGCGCCGCCGCCATCCATCAGCACCTTAGTGAGCCGAACGTTGCCGACGACGGGATCCACCACGAGTGGGTATCTCCCGGGTTTGGTACATAGAGCGGGTGGTCGCCGGGGCCATAGGTGATGGCCTCGGCCGACCACCTGGTAGGTACTGGTGGTGTGGCGGGCGCACCGAGAATACCTCTCGGCGCCGCGCTTGATCTGTCGTGGTGAAAGGTTCGTCGGGAGGCCCCCGATGATCATGAAGACATCGTGGATCTTCGGGAACCCATCATCCTTGTCTTCCTCCTCCTTCTCCTTCTTCTTCTTGTCCCCGGGCGGGGGCAGCCTTTGGTAGAATCGGCAGCCAAGTCACACTCCCCCATAGTGTGCTTGACGGGGGAACTTGTGGAAGGGGCAAGGCTTCTTGAGCATGTCGTCGAACGCCCGGGCCCCGGCCTCGGTGCCAGCGGTCGGCCGCAAATGATGAGATCATCCTCGAGTCTTCCTCCTTTTTCCCTTTGCTTCCCCTCCGCTTGCCCCTCTTGTTCTTCTTTTTTTGGTTGCGGGTTGCTGTTCCGGCCGGCTTCCTCATTCTTCCGCTTGTCCTTGTCGTTGGCGCCCGCGAAAGATGGCCCCCCCACGCCTCCTCACCGAGGCGAATTTGTGGCCACCTCAAACAGCTCGTTGGCGGTGGAGGGCATCTTCCGTCCTAGTTCGTGGACCAGCTCCTTGCGTGTTGTCCCGCCGAGGAATGCGCCGATGATGGCGGCGTCGGCCACGTTGGGCAGCTCGGTGCACTTCTTGGAGAAGCGGCGGATGAAGTCACGGCGACTTCGTCGGGCTTCCGCGGCAGCCACGGAGATCCCAGGGAGTTCCCTGGGCGCATATGTGCCCCCGGAAGTTTCCCCACCTAAGACCTTGACTAGGTCGGTCCAAATCAAAGATCGTGGCGGGCGGGAAGGTGCTCCAAAAGGCCCGAGCGGCGCCGCCAGTGAAGGGGAAGGTTGGGATGATGAGCCAGCTGTTAGGTCCGGGGCCGCCCCACCGGCAAGGCGGCGGTAATCGTTGAGCCAAACCTTTGGGGTTCGTCTCACCCTAGTATTTGGTGAGGTTGGCGGGCTGGCGGAATCGAAGGGGGAACCGCAGGCCGCGGGATCTCCCGGGCCGAAGGCACGGGCCCCGGGGTCCGTCCGCGCCGCGGTCTCGCCGCCGCCACGCCGCCGCCTCGGGGCGCTGGCCGGGCGGTCGCGCTGTCCCGCCTGCCTCCTCACGATGTTGCGTGCACGCCGCTGCCGAGGTCGCCGCGGGTTGTCCCGGATGCGCCGCGAGCCGGCCTTCGTGAGGGATCCCGGGTGGAGAGGCTCAGCCCCTCCCCGGGAATGCCCGCCCTCCGCCCCAGCGCGAAGGCGCGAGGACGAGCTCTCGGCCCGTTGGATCAAGGGGCGGCCTCGATGAGGTCTCGTAGCTCATCGCTGACGCGGGCGCTCCCGGTGGAGGGCCCGGATTGATCGGAGTAGAAGGCCGCAGCCGCGCGATTTTGGCTTGCACGCAAAAAGACGGGAGGATGCTCGCCCCCTCCGCCGCTGACGATCCTCTGCTGGACGCGGGCGTGGCCGGCCGTGCTTCGCTGGGCTCGGGTGGAGCGCCGCTGGTGGCCCCGCTGAAGCGTGTTTATCTTCTGGCCGTAGCTGAAGACGCATCATGGTCAAGCTTTTAGCCTCCCGAGGTCGCTGGATCTGCTCGGCGGTGGGTCGCCGCGGGCTCCTGCGGCGCGGCCGCTGGATCCTCCGCCTCGGGTAGGCCTGTGTGGTGGGGTCTGCTTCCCCTGTGGTCGGGAGGCTCCCGGATTCATCAGTCGGCCCGCCGGGGCGGGCCTAGCGGTGTGCCTAGGTTGGTGATCCTGGTCCCCGCTGCCGCCGCTGCGCCGCCGGCGCCGAGATCACGAACCTCCACGTGGAAGCACTTCGCGCGTCGGTCGTACATGTCGTCCGGGAATCGGAGTCGGGGTAGCCGAAGGCGGGCGTGCTCGATGAACCCCCGGGCTCCGATCCTCAAGATAGCGCCGGATCGGGTGGATGTAGCGCGTGCCGGAGTAGCGTCGCTGCTCTTCCTGCCTGATCAGGTACTCCTCGTAGGCATGGACGGATCTGTCGGGGATGTCCGTGTCGGGGTGCTCCGTGGAGCGTCACCGACGGCGGGACGCCTCCTCCGGGCTCCCATGGTGGTGGAGACCAACGCTGCGTGCGTGGCGATAGCGTTGGCCATGCCAAATGACCGGGCGTGGTGGCGACGGGCGGCCGAAGGCCCCCACGGCGGGTGTCGCCCAGCCACAGCGCCGCAAGATCTTCCCCGTAGACCGCTAGCGTCGAGTGCGCGGCCCTCGTGGCGCTGGCGGGAGCGAAGCGCCGTGGCGCCTCGCGCCGGGGCGGTGTTGAGTCCGGCCGGGGACTCGTTGGAAGGCCCCCGAACTCCGGCCGGGAGGAGTTCCATGTCGCATCGACTCCGGCCGACACGAACTCAAGCTCACCGAACCGATCGGGGGTCCCCTGCCCAAAGTGGCTGGAGTGGAGAGAAGTTGGGGCCGAGAAGTCGCCCCGCCGCCGCCTCGCTGGCGCCATCCGGAGGTTTGGCGGAAGAGAGGCGAAACATGCACAGCCCCTACCGGGCGCCAACCAACCTGCCGGTGCTAGAACTGGGCGGTCCTAGCACCAACGAGTGAATTTTGTGGTGCGCTGCTCCCAACCCCGGATGGTGTAAAGATGAACACAAGGATTTATACCGTTCGGGCAAGAGGAGGCCCTACGCCCAAAGGGGGGAGGGAGTTCTTGTATTATCTTGCACCGGTGCTCGTAGGTAGAGTGTACAAGCAGTGAGAGAGGGACGGGGTCCCAAGTCTCGTGATGATTGAGGAGGGTGCCAATATCGGG